>JAASFV010000934.1:0-13060 GCA_023334015.1 Globisporangium paddicum
ATACACAATACAATAGCAAAATGCGTACCTGGGAGTCAATCTTCTTGCGCCACTCAATGCTGCCGGCGAGCTTAGGGTCGTACTCGTTGAGCGCGAAGGCGGCGACGTACTGGTCAGCCTCCTTCTTGTGCGAGATGCCGTGCACCTCGCAGCGCGTGACGAGGTTGAGGCCGTTGCCGAGCTCGAACTTGCGGTACCGGTACGCGTACGTGGCGGGCGTCGAGTCGTCGCTCGCGAACGGGTTGGGCTCGGCAAAGTCCTTCTTGTTGGCCGTGGCCTTCATCATCTGCTGCGACAGGTTCTGGTTGATCATTGTGGCCTCGAGGCTGAGACGGTCCGGGTGGTTGATCGAGTCCGGGTCGTCCGAGGCTGGTGGTTCGCTCGCGTTCTCGTTCACGGACACAAGGTCGAACGTCGATTGGTCGCGCTTGTCGAAAAACACCATGTTGTTCACGCGCTGGACGACAATGTCCCACGGGAAGACCGAGCGCGAGCTCGCCATGAGGTGAGCCAGGATCGCGTCGGTCGCGAACACATTGGCCTCGCCCGCCGTCGCGAGCTCCTCGATCACCGGGTCGTCCGTCGTCGTGACGTAGTAGAAGTCGCGGTCGTCGTAGCGCTGCACACGCAGGTTGGACTTGCTCGTGATGCGGTCGAACGCGTTGTCGTACTCGTTGAGCGAGCCGCACCACTTGACGTCCTCGACGTTCGGCACGTTCGCCTGGAGCTTGGTGAGCTGCTGGAGCTCGAACTGCTCGAGGATCGTCCAGCTCGCCTCGACCTTGACGGTCGCGAGTCGGTCGGCCTTGGGCTCGTCGCGACGGCGGCCCGTGAACGGCATGCGACGCGCGTTGCTGAGTCTGTCCCAGCGCTTGTTTTGCTTCTGCTGTCCCTTCATGCGCAGCTGCGCCGACGAGCTGCCGGGCGCGTTCGCGTCAGGCGCGCCGGCAGCGCCAGGGCCGAAGCGACGCGCCGCAAACGAGCCACCGCGGCCGCCGAAGCGTTGCTGGTTCCACGTCGGACGCAGGCGGTCGTTGTTGCCCTTGGGCTTGGTGCCCTTGGCTGTGTCGACGAGCTGGAACGTGGCGTCCTCGACGGCGTCGTGCTTGTACTGGAACTCGGCGTTGACGCCTGACGGGTCGCGCGTGTAGCGTGCATTGCGCGGCGCGTAGTTGGACACGAAATCGGCGGCCTTGCCGAGCTTGTCGCCCTTGTTGAACGGCGCGTAGGGCACGTTGAGGAACTGCTCCGGGAGCGCCGTGGGGCCCCAGCCGTTGCCGTTCACGTCTACGTGGGGAGTGTTGTACGCCGCCATGCTCTCTCTCTCTTCCTGCTAAGCTTCTGAGCTTCTCGAGTGGCCTCGGATCGCGCTGCTTGTCGTGGTGACCCCCCCCTTCGCACAACCAGCCAATTCGAGTCGATGAGACTGCTGCCACCGATTGGAGAACGAGAAGCTACCGGTATGTAGTACCGGTACTTTGTATTGTGGCATGAAACAGTTCGCCACCGTCTAAGAAGATGAAAAGCAGAAGCGCACTATTATTGTTGCTGTTAGATATAGAAATCGCCATACTGAATTGAAGTTATCTAAAATATCGAATCTTGCTCATTTTCTGCACCTCAGAAAGGAAGAAAGAAAAATCAGTTAAAACAAATGCAAATCAAAACCAAGAGCTCCATACAAACCGCCATACAAAACCGCCTCTTTAACCGAAAAACTCGCAAGAAGCGTGCGATAAGCGGTCGACGACCGCTCGCTTCCTCTTGCCAGTTGGGCAGGGCACCTGATAGAGAGGCCCATTCATCCTCTGCCTTCCTATAAGACACTCGCCACCCTTCTCGTCCAGCACCTGCACCTGCAGCGCGTCCCGTCCGCTTCATATCGCACGCTCCATTCGCTCTCCATTCGCTCGTGTTCATAGGTCGCTCTGCGTAATCACGTGTCCCACTACAAGAAAACTTTGGAGCTCCATCCCTGCAGGCGTGTGACACGAGCCAAGACCTGCACCCAGGCGGGCACTCACTCGTGAAATCACCTTCCGCTAGCCATGAGCTCGTCGTCGTCCAGCAGCCTCACGACCGGCGTCAAGATCCCGCTCTCGCGCCAGCGCGTGCTCGACTTCAAGAGCCCCAACAGCGCCAGCACCAACAGCACTAGCGACCGCAAGCTCGAACAGGAAGCCAGCAGTACCAACAGCTCCGTAAGCACGACCAGCGACGTACCGCTCGTCAACTACAACAGCGTCATCTACTTTGCCGACATCTCGGTGGACGGCTCGGCCTTCACCGTGCTTGTGGACACGGGCTCGTCCGACCTCTGGCTCTCCTGCGCGTATCTAAGCGACACGAGCTGCAGCACGACGTGCCCGGCCAAGGCGACCATCATCTCGTACGGCTCGGGCGACGTGTGCATCCAGGGCGCCTACGCCAAGGTCCAGATCGGCGACGTGACCGTGAACCAGTACGTTGTGGGCGTTGCCCAGGGCCGCAACGTGATGCCCAGCTCGTCCACGAACCTGCTACCAGGTGGCTCGCAGGGACTCCTCGGACTCGGCTACAGAGCGATCGCGGCGATCCCGAGCCCCGGCGGTCAGTTCATCGACTACCTCACGAGCTTCTCGATCTACCTGACCGATGACGCGTACTCGGAGGGCTCGTTTCTGCTGCTCAACGCCGTTGACAACGCGCTCATCACCAAGAACAAACTCACAGGCTACACCATCCCGCTCAAGGAGCAAGCCCACTGGACGATCGCCATGACGGCCTTCCAGGTCGGCAACGACACGGCCGTGCTCCCGTGCAGCTCATCATCCAGCGGCTGCCGGAGCATCGTGGACACGGGCACGTCGCTGCTCACGATGCCCAATGCGCTCTTCAACTCGTTCGCGGCCACGTACCTCGAGCCGCTCGGGTGCTTCATTCCGACGTCGAGCGGCTCTTCATCGAGCTCCTCGAGCTCGCTCTACGTGTGTCCCAAGAGTGCCAAGCTCCCGCGCCTGGCGTTTACCTTTGACACGTATACGTTCTACCTCGAGGGCGCGGACTACGTGCTCCCGATCTCGCAGACGAGCTACAATATCGTCGAGCTCCAGCCCACGGGCAACGCCGGCTCGCTCGGCAACACGTGGATCCTCGGCGACACGTTCCTCAAGCAGTTCTACTCGTCGTACGCGACCAACCAGTCGGTGACGTTCTACTGCAAGCCGGGGACGTCCTGCGCCACGGGCGCCGTGGCCGCTTCGACGTACCCGAGCTCGGGCTCGAGCCTGAGCGACAGCAACATCAATGGCGACAATGGCTCGGCCAACACCAGTAAGGACAATGGCGACAAGCTCACGAGCACTGAGAAGATCCTTATCGTCGCAGTCTCCGTGCTTGGGCTCGTGCTGCTGGTCGTGATCCTCTTGAGCGTGCGCCGCTGCCTCAAGGCCAGGAAAAACCGGCGCCAGCACGCAGACAACGTGCTCCATGGCACGACAGACGAAGGCGCGTACTACCCAGGCAACCTCACGCCGCGGGTATGAGTGTCATGCTGAGCCTAGGCATTGGACCTGACCTAGGGGATTTTTAAGAAAAACAAATATTAATGGGACTCTCTGTATTTAACGAAAGGTGGGATGATGGAGCGAAGACGAAGCACAATATACGTGTAATACTACGTAGCTACAGTGGGGCCGTTCGTGTTGGAGAGCCATCGAGCTCGTAGACCTCCGAGATGAGCTCTTCATGCTGAGCTCTTCATGCTTTTCTCACGAAAAACAGACGTGATTCGAATTTATGTATACTATTCGTACCAAGAAAATTGGAATGTTCGTTATCCGATTAAACAAACAAATAGCTGCAATCATCAATAGCAACATACGCAATACCCGCCTGTTTAATCCGGTCCACTGCGTTTTTGCGCAACCAAAAGTCAAGATTCAGATTCACGAGCCCCACTAATAACCAGAGAGCTCCATGGACGCCCTCCGCCGCTGCGCCGTGCGCTGCCACCGCAGTCCACTGCCTCATCTGCATCTGCACCGCCGCCGTGGCTCTGCTGCCACACGCGGCCTCGCGACGAGCGTGCGCCAGGAACAGGACCACGCCGTGACCAGCCAATTGGCCCAACAGCAAGTGCGTGATGAGCACCAGCGAACAGCTACGCTACGAGCGCGTGTAGAGAGCAGCGACGAGCAGCAGGAGAATGCGGAGCGCGTGCGGCGCTCGCACTCGTTCGCGCAGGAGTTCGTCAAGCCGCACATGGACGCCACGTTCCTCGTGGACAACTACACGGCGCCGGCGCTCGCTGCTGCGTACCAGGACAGGTGTGATTGTGTACAGGAATGATATACTATGGATGGGAATGGGCGTATACTGACTGTTGTGACTGTGATGCAGAGAATACACATTGCGTCTGTGTGCAGAGCTGCTGAACGAGGGCAAGCTCGACGAGCTCAAGAGCGTGCTGCGGCCATACCAAGGTATACACGAAACAAGTATATCTGTCCTATAATGAGCTTTGTACTTACAGGTATACTGTCCGGTTGTTGGTACCCACTCGCAGACTTTTCGCTGGAGAAGCACGCGCGCACGATCACGCCGTTCGTGCAGGCCTTTGCGCCGCGACACCTCGAGCGCATCCGCAAACGGCTGAGTCGGCTGCCGCGCCAGATCACCAAGGCCTACACTGCGCGCGCGTCGGTCGTGATCCCGCTGTGCCTGTTCGAGGGCGAGCCGTCCGTGCTCTTCACGGTGCGCTCGCTCTCCGTGGGCAAGCACAAGGGTGAGGTGTGCTTCCCCGGGGGCATGGTGGACGCCAACGACTCGTGCATCGAGGCCACGTGTCTGCGTGAGATGAACGAGGAGGTCGGGCTTGCGCCCGAGGTTGTGCACGTGCTCGGCGTGCTGCGCTGCGACTGGTCGAGCGTCACGTCGATCACGGGCATCGCCGTGACGCCCGTCGTGGGCTTCATTGGCGAGATGAGCGACCAGTCCGTCGTGATCAACGAGGCCGAGGTCGAGTCGCTCTTCACGGTCTCGCTGCGCGACCTGAGCGACCCGGCCAACTGGATCCGGCGCAGTAACGCCACGCCAGTCTTCACGGGCGGCCCGCACGTCATCTGGGGGCTCACGGCCTACCTCCTCGACATCTGCCTCCAGGAGGTGCTGCTCGTGAGCGACTAAAGCGGTCTCCCCATGTATACCGACTGTATACTGCATATCCGAATACCTCAAATGGAGCTCTTCACTACCAACATGACTACATTTTGTATGTATATCATTCTTGGACTGACATGGTTCGTGTGTAGTGCCAGGTAGACCAAGGGCTACTACAATGCGTCCAGGAGCTGCGTCAAGTGCTCGGCCGAGGCCTCGCCCGCCTGCTCCAGTGTCTGCTGATCCTGGATGATGTTGTAGAGCAGCGCGAGCGACGTGGCACTGTGCGCGCCGTGTAGCCAGGCACCGTCGGCGTCGGGGCCGATCTCGCCGAAGAGCTCAATGATCGCGCCGTCGTGGCTCTTGAGGAAGTGTCGGTGCAGCTCGCGTGCTCCATCGAGCTCCATGGTGTACACGGCCACATGCACGCTCTTCTCCTGGAAGCCCACGTCGAGCGGGTCTGTGAGCGTGTACTCGTGCACAAAGACCTTGCGCTGGGCCCCGCGCGGCCCTTTCCAGCGACGAGCCTGCTCGCAGACCGCGCGCAAGTCTGGGAGCCCGACCTCGCCGTCGTGGGGGATGAAGAAGGCGTCCTCATGGCCGTGCACGCGCCGGTAGACGTCCAGCATGCGGCCGTTCATGTGCACGTGCAGCAGGTACGCATACACGCACACGAGCGAGAGGCACGTGAGCGCGGCGTAGACGATGAGCGTCATGAAGATTCCCACGACGCCGCTGCCCTCTTGCGCCAGGAAGCGCACGTAGAGCTTGAACGCGTCGCCCTCGACGCACTTGCACTTGGCGGACGCGAGTGACGCGAGGCACTCGGCCGAGAAGCTCGTGGCGCAGTCGTAATGGTGCGAGAGCACGTCGGCAGCGAGCACCAGGAACGGGTCGAGCACGGTCGCGAGCCCGACGCACACGATGAAGTTGGAGGCGAAGTGCGGGAGCTCGCCGACGAACCGCTGGCCCACGGCGGCGCAGAGCGCGAGGAAGCCGAAGAGCGCCACGTTGCCCAGCACGCCGAAGGCGATCACGCCGATCTCCGTGGCCGTGGCGATCGTGCGCCACGTGTATTTGACGAGGCATGTGGTCCACTGCGGCCGGAAGTCGTACACGGGCACTCGATTGCCGCGCAGGAAGAGCCACTGCGCGACGTAGTGCACGTACACGCGCACCCAGAGCGTGAAGAGCAGCAGCATGACAAGCCGCCAGAATTCGAGCGTGCGGTAGTTTGCGAGCCCCAGGTCCATGAGCAGCTCGTGGCGCAGGTAGTAGAGCTTCCGTTGCATGTGAAAGCGCTTGTGGTGCGCCGTCTCGACAGACGAGGCCGCGTTCACCGAGAAAGTGTAGCTGTCTGTGTCCAGTAGCGAAACTCTAGACGAGAACTGGACTGAGTCCTCATCTTCGGCATCGCCACTGGAGCCGCCATCGTCATCATCGTCTTGGTACAAGTCGCTGTGTGATGCTTGGTTGGCAGTGGACACCTGCGAGCTGTTGGTTTGGGCCTCTTGCGCCTGCCGCTTCGTCTCGATCATCTCGCCTGACTACACACACAGGTGGACATTTACTAAGCGATGAGTGATGATCATTGTCCATCTGAAGGCGACCATATTTCTTACATAGACGCGGGTCTTCTTTGGAGCTCTGAACCGCTTCCACGTGCGTCGCAGGGATGAAAACACGGGCGCCGGCGACGATGAACTGGTCTGTCGACTGCTGATTTTGCGCCTCACATGCTGTCCACCACCTGTCTCGCTCGGGTCTTCAAGCAGTAGCGTCCGAGACGAAGGGCACGAGCTTGCAGCATACGCTCCCGCCTCAATCCCTTTGACTGAGAGCTTCAGCTCAGCGTCCAATCGCGCACTGCTCGTCCCAGCTACCAGGCGCCTTGCTCGGATTGAGCTGAGGCCATTGCCACCAGCTTCGCTGCCTTGATCGTCGTCAGCTTCACGCAGCAACAGACCGCGCCCACTCCTCCCCATGCGGATGTGCTTCTTCGTGAGCTTGCGCATGTACCGCTGGTGGTTGTTCTCGAGCCTGTAGAGGCCGCTGCTCTCGTCAATTTCCGCGTCAAAGGCATCGTCGCTATGCCTCGCAGTCTCAGAGCTAGTGCCTCGTACGCGGGGCTGCGGTCCTCCTGGCAGACGCTTCTCCAGGTGGCTCACTGTGAAGTAGAGATTGCACAGCCACGACGAGAGGTCGTCCTGGTAGAGCTGCTCGATGTCGCGGAACTTGTCGATCGTCGGGTCCATCTCACCTCGCAGCAGTGGGACCTTGAACTTGCCCTGGATACACGCAAAGTCGGGCGTCGAGAGCGGGATGGCACCCCAGGCGACGACCGGATCGTCGCTCTGTTGCTGTTGTCTTCGTCGCCCATTGCCATTGCTGCTGTTGTGCGCTAACGAGAGGTGGAAGAGCTCAAAGATGAGCGCATTCCCAGGCCGCAGCGCGCACTCGGGTGGGCACACGAGGTGCAGATTCTGGTCCACGACGATCTCGGTGTTGTAGAACCGGCCGCGGTGGTGGAACGGCCGCGTGAAGTTGGGTTTCCCGAGCCGCGTCTGGTGGCCTTCAGTCACGGATGACGAGCCATCGTAGCCAGTCATTTCTGTATCAGACTCGTCACTCTTCTTGTTCTTCTGACGGCGTTGGCGGACGGCAATCTTCCGCCTGGCGTGACCGCCAGCGTACTCTGGGTCCCAGGCGTTCCAATGGAGCGCGTGGCCGCCGAGACGGTCGTAGAGCGTGGCGACCAGGACGTAGTGACCGCCGGGGAGCTTATCCTTGACGGCGCTGAGCATCTTGGCACGGATCTTGATGGTCACGGGAACCTTCTGCCACTCGACGCGGTACCGCTTCCTGCTATGTGGGACTCGGGAGTGCGCAAGTTCTCCGTAGACACGCTGGACGCGAGCCTGCTGGTGCTCAAGCTCGCGCTTGAGGTGGTTCTCGGCCTGCTGGAAGACGTACCCGAGTCGCCGCGTGCGCAGCTGCATGGCCTCGACGAACTGCAGCCGCTCTCTCGCTAGCGCCTCCTGGCGCTTGCGTGCCTCGCTAAGCAGCCTTGCGCGTGCAAGCGCCTCCTGCTTGCCCAGCTGCGTCTCGCGCTGACGGTAGAGCTCGCTCTCGAGCTCGGCGTGGCGCAGCTTGGCCTCCTCAACGTCGAGCTCGCGCTGCTGGATCTCTTCGACCGGGACGCTCCCGACCACGATCTCGGCGTCTGGGATCACGATCTCGAACGCCTCGAGGTACTCGGGGACCTTGCGCTGCAGCAGCTCTTCCGTCAGCACGTCGATGATCGAGTGGTCCTCCTGCGGCAAGGCTGGAAGAGGCACGAACGAGTCGTCAGCGTCCCAGAAACTCGAGCGCTCAAGCGCGTCTTCCTCGGCGGCTCGCTCTGAATGGCTCTCATCGTCATCTTCAGCTTGGCTCTCATTGCCGTGAGCCTCATCGTCGCTGCCAGAGGTCTGGAAGAACCGTTGCTCGTCTGCTTCTTCGTCTTCGGCCTCGTCGTCGTCGCCGCCACTTGGCGCAAGACGCATGTGAGATCGCTGCATCCCTCCGGGTGCTGCTGTGGCGACGGGCCTCGATGGAGAGAGACTGCTGCTGTCGAGATCGTTGCTTGTTGTGTGTGAGGCTTCAGCAGCGCACAAATAGAGTCGCCTATAAATATGAAGCGTGGCCACTGGCATCAATACAGTACGGACCAAGCTGTTCAAGTGTCCACGTTGATGCACAAAAAATGGTGAGCTCAGTATTGTCCACATGAGGTGGACACTTGTTTTCCCAACAGTGAGACAACAACCACCACTCAGCATCCAGTGTGTGAGTGATGGTCTCCATTCTCTGTTCGAACCCGAAACAGCTGTCAAGGCAATCAATCACACACCAAGTCTTGCCATGGCGCTGGTCATTCTCGTTCAGTGCTGTCGCTGAGGCTCTTTCTTTGGATGGCTTCCCACGGATCAGGCGAGCACCTTCGTGACCAGACCTGTCTGTGCGTCGTGGTGTGTGGCTGCGAGCGGAGGTCACGGGCAGTAACGTCCCATAGAGCAGCCCAAATCAGAGTCGATGGCGCTTTTGCGTCCCGCCAAATGACTCACTATCGTTTCCCTCCAGCCCACACTGGATACCAGGACTTCGATTCGCAAACGAATGGTCTGTTGTCGAGCGTGAGTGCGTGTCTGTTCCAGTTCCAGTGACCTCGCGTAATTGATCATGAGGTCGTGAGCTCTATATGAAGAGCTCATTTCCCCTTTTACCAAGTGACACACACACTGATCCCTTCTCTAGAGATACACCGACCAGCCATGTCGACCAAGATCGCGCTCACCCGTCTGCCGCAAGTGCTCCCGACAATCCATGACCCGGCGCGCCGCCTGGACGGCAAGAGCTCCACCGTCAAGAGCACGATCCCCATCATCAACTACAAGAGTGCGTCGTACCGGGCCGAGGTGCTCGTGAACAACCACAAAATGACCGTGCTCGTGGACACGGGCTCGTCCGACTTCTGGCTCTCGTGCGCCTTCGCGTCCGACTTTGGCTGTTCCACGTACTGCCCATACGATGCGACGTACCTCATGTACGGCGCGGGCACGGTGTGCGTTGTCCCTGCTACGGGCACGCTCCAGGTCGGCGACCTCGTGCTCAAGGACTACGTTGTCTCTGTCGGCCAGGGCCGCAACATGGTCCCGAACACGGACGCCAGCATCCTCTCGGCTGGCACGCAGGGTCTCTTCGGCCTCGCGTACGCCTCGCTCGCCACGATCCCCAACACCGAGGCCGGGCAGTTCATCGACCACCTCGACAGCTTCTCCATGTACCTAACCGATGCCGCCAACAGCACGGGCTCGTTCCTGATGCTCAACGGCGTGGATACGGACCTGGTCGCCAAGGAGAAGATGAAGCCCTTTACGATCCCGATCAAGGACAAGCCGAAGTTCTGGACCCTCGGCATGACGGCCTTCCAGGCGGGCGATGACGAGGTCCAGTTCCCGTGCAGCTCGTCGGCGCTTATGTTCGCGGACGACCCGACCCGGTGCGATAGCATTGTGGACTCGGGCACGTCGCTGCTGTCGATGCCCGATACGATCTTCAAGAGCTTCGTGAAGAAGTACCTGAAGGCCCAAGGCTGCGAGGACGCGCGCGACCTCGTTAAGTACTCGAAGGACGAGCTCTACTTCTGCGAGAGCAGCGTGACGCTCCCGCGCTTGAGCTTCACGTTCGACGACTACACGTTCTATATCAGCCAGAAGGACTACGTGACGCCCGTGGTCGGCACGACCATAGTGCTCGTGGAGCTCCAGTCCAGCGGCACAGCCTCGAACTCCTGGATCCTCGGTGACACGTTCCTCAAGCTCGTCTACGCGTCCTACGAGGTCGACAAGTCCGTCACGTTCTACTGCCGCGACGCCGACTGCGCCCAGAAGGTTGTGAAGAATCCGATCGAGCCCAAGGCCCGCAAGGCTAGCAGCACCACCGGCACCGTCGTGGCTGGTATCAGTGGTATCAGCGGCACCACCGACACCAGCAGCGGCGGCGCGGCTGCGATCTCGGACGGTGGCGTCGTGAGGACGACCTCGAGCTCCAGTGGTAGCAACAGCACGGTGACGATCCTGGCGGTCGTGCTGGGACTGGTCGGCGCGGCGCTAATCGTCGCCGCGTTCCTCTTCATGCGCGCCCGCAAGCGCCGAGCTTGCGCTGCTTCGGTTGCGGAGATCGCGTCCCCAGCACCAGGAGTTCAGACGCCAGTGGATGCAGCTAATGCATTCTACGCTGCGTCAGCGGAGACCCCTGCCGAGCGCGTCTGAGCTCATAGCCGCTGATGACGGAACGGAGTCATCAGGCCAACCCCACGGGGGTTGGCAGTATACCAGGATATTTGTATATATAAGGGTCTGCCAGATAGCGATGGCGATCTTCTCATGCATGTAGTAAATTATGTTCACAAGGCTTTGGTTGGACTTGGTCGAGTTTGAAGATAATCTAAATGACAGTTTTCATTGATGAGCCTTTGCTCGCCCTTAGTGAGCAAAGCGCAGTCATCAGAGTGGTCTTGTGCGGCTACCTCCTGGATGCGAGGAGCCCATGTTGGAAGCTCGCTCGAAGCACAAATGAGAATCTAATTCTGCCATTTGCGAAGCTCATTCGACCTCTAAAATTAATTGTAATAAAAAAAAAACACTATTCATCGCTGTTGTTTTCTTGGTTGAAAAGACCAAAGGCATACCAGTTTCGCAATAGCGTGGAGGTCGAGCCCGCAGCCCCAGACGTCCGTCGCGATGAGCAGCGCGAGCCATCTGAGCGGAGCTCCTGCAAAATCATGTCGCAATCCTTCTGGGCATGTCGTTGTGTATAGACGATAGCGTGAAGTTCGCCTCACGCATCTTGGTCGTGAGCCAGTCTCCTTTGCGCTTCGTTACAGAAGATCACGGACTGCGTATCGTGAGCTTGTCGTACAGATCGCACAGCGTGTCGAGCTTTCACTCCTCCTTCTCGACCGCCACAAAAAACTGCTTGGTGCCCTCCAGCGTGAGCTCGTCGTGCTTCACGAGCACTTTCACGGGCTCGTTCATGAGCTGGTGCGTAAGATTGAGTACCACGCAAAATTCCATCTCTTTCAGCCCACCATCCTCGTTTCCAACTGCACGGGCGTGATGACTTCGTTATGTTTGCCAACTAAGTGTGGAATAAATCTCACTCATTGCCACCACTTCAATTTCGAGTGTCAATGGAAATGCGAGATGTTGAGTTCTCTAGCAGAGAAGAGAGAGAGAAAAGAAAAGGGCAGCAGGTGACGATCGACGAGTCACTACTGGCGGCGGGTCAAGAACATGAAGAGGAACCGGCGCAAGAGGAACCGGCAACAGACGAGCATTCCGGGTAACTGACGAGCAGCCCCGGGTGGCTATAGTTCGGCTCTCCACAAATTTCTCCCTGAGAACGTGTGCTCAACTGTTCGAAGGAGTGTGTTACACAAGCTTGTGGCGGTGCCTTTCGGCGTATTTACAGCTCGTAAATGAGGCGACTCGTTACCGCAAGCTTTAGCAAATGCTCAACGACATGGCGATGACACTGGATCAGCGGTTGCGGTAAACGCTGGAGCAACAGCAGCATCAGTCCATGGTAGTCCTGGAGCAGGACAAACATATAAGAATGCAAACGTGCGCCGAAACACCAAGTCTTCAAGACTTCGTCTCAAGGGCAGCTACGACCTCGTCCAGCACCCCCAAACGCAAGTGGACATGCGAAGCGCGGAGCTGCGACAGGGTGCACAACAGCAGCACAAACAGATCGTACGAGACAAAGAGCGCAGATCGTTGCAACATGATGCGCACACCAACCACCAATACAAAGACTATGACTACGAATTTTATGATGGTGGTAGCCGCGAGCCGGAATCCGAGGCAAGAGACGTGCAACTGGATCGGCAGGATACTCAGCAGGCTCAAGAGCGCGCGCGAGAGAGAGAGAGAGGGAGCAGGCGACGGGAGTGGGCGTGATCTGGCGTCGGGCCAAGACCAGAAGCGCCACCAGGAGCAGGTTCGATGGCTTTAGCAGCAGCAAGACGAGAAGGAGCAGAGACTGCAGCAACAATCGGGGCAGCAGCCTGCGACTGACGGTTGAGTCCAATAACTGTCTCCGCAGGAGATGCCGATGTGACGAAACGGATGCGCTTTTGTGCACTTCCGACGACGCGTACCGTGAATCCTTTTGTAGCAATAGATTTGGGGACTTCTAGGGTCCAACCCAAGGAGTGGGGCTCTATCAGGAAGTCCGAGATTTGGTCAATACCTCACACTGTGTACCCTTTAGTTCTTTTGATCTAAGCAATACTCTGGTGTAACCCTGAGTGCCGCCCGAATTTCCAGACTAATTAGGAAATACACTGATACACAAATATACAGTCACTCGCTCG
>JAASFV010000935.1:0-13053 GCA_023334015.1 Globisporangium paddicum
CTATGCTTGTTCGTGTACGAGTACGGTCGTGGGATACTAGAGCTCGAGCTTTACATGGGGGAACGGGAGTGTGTGTGTGTTTGTGTGTCTTCACTCAAGCGCCTGGTTGCAGAGCGGACAGGAGGGTAGGCGCTGCCCACTCACGGACGAGAAGGCCCACTTGTCGAGGCACTCGAGGTGGAACTCATGTTTGCACTTGCGCAGCAGGCGCATAAGGTCGCCCGACTGGTACTCCTCGCAGCAGATGCAGCAGGTGTCGTTGTTGGACGGCCCGCCGCGAAAGTCCACGAGCAGGTCCACGAGCTCGCGGCGCTCGACGCACTGAGAGTACACCACGTCGCGGCGTTTGAGGCGTTCCTTGAGCTCGCAAATCGGGGCGTTGAGAAGCTCGACCGGCGAGCAGTACTCCTCCATGGGCATGACCTGGATCATGCGCATCACCTTGCTGAAGTTCTCCGAGCTGGTCGGGTCGGCGGTGGCATTTTCATGGGCCTGGGCTGCCGCTGTGCGCGCCGCGGCGTCGGCTGCTGCTAGGACCTGCGCACGCGCGTAGGCCTCCTTGATGAGCGGAATCCAACCGCCAAGTGGTGCACGGAGCGCGCGCATGTCGTAGAGCACGCGGAAGAAGCGCGCGAACTTCCAGACGGAGAAGAGCGCTAGTCCGAACGCGAAGAGCACGAGCAGGTTGGCGGCCTGCAGGCTCTCCTCCTCGCTTCCGGCGCTCGACTGCAGTAGCGGGACGACCACCTGCACGAAGAGCAGCAGCGCGATCATCCACGGGTTGTCGGACGCATTCACCATCACGAACATGACTGGCGGAGGAGAGGACGCTCGCTCGCTCGCTCTTCTTGTCGCGCGTGGAGCTCCTGGGGATTAATTTTCGAGGATGGCATTCGAAAATTGCCACGTGCTTTTGGACCGGAACGCGGTACACCTGTACAGTGATGGATTAATTATTTACCTTCTTAACATATTATACCTTCTTAGATGCAGAAGTCTATTAAAGTTCATGGAAAACTCAGCTATTGAAAGTGCATATTTTTAATATATGCATTACTAAGGGTCAATGATCAACATTCCCGTCTGACAGGAGAACCGTATGCTGTTGCAGAAAGGCACAAGTGTTGAGTCCAAATACCTCGACCATCTGTTTAGGTACGAAAAATAATCGCACTTAGCCGAGGTGTATCTCTTTGACAAGCTCACCCATAATAATAATCCAGTAAGCAGCAGCCATGAGTAGCATGAGCGCGCCGGCGCTGATCCCGCCGTTCCGCTTCAGCTCCGTGCAGCAGGGGCTCTACCGCGGATCCTACCCGACGCTCAAAAACTTCCGCTTCCTGCAGCGGCTCAACCTCAAGAGCATCATCTCCGTGATCCCCGAACCGCCGACGTCCGACCTAGCCGAGTTCTGCGCGGCCGAGAAGATCGTCAATTACCACTTCTACGCAGAGAAGTTCACGTCGGACAACGTCACGGCCTCGCCCGCGACCGTGAGCCAGATCCTGCAAATCGTCGTCAAGCAGGAGCACCTGCCGCTCTACATTCACTGCCTCGACGGCGCCAACGTCACGGGCATCATCATCATGGTGCTGCGCAAGCTGCAGAACTGGACCAAGGTCGCGACCGTCTCCGAGTTCTGCCGGTGAGCCTCTCTATGTATAGCTGCTCATAATTATATGGAGCTACGTGTGTGTATTAACGTGCGTGCGTACGTAACTCATACGATAGGTTCACGCGCGACCACGGCATTGAGAAGGACGAGTCCGAGTACCTGGCCGCGTTCTCGGAGGAGATCGTCGTGACTGCCGACGTCCCGAAATGGCTCTGGAATGGCCTTCGCATCCTCAAACACCCGACGATGATCATCCACCAGCCAGACCAGGAGCTCTCCGTGTCGAATTACAACGACGGCCTGGGCGGCGCAACCAGGTATGAATGTGTATCTCTGTGTGAGCTGTCTGTCTACAATGGGGTATCCCACAAACTGATCGTTATGAATTTCTACACAGCTCGGTGACGGTCAAGTGGGAGACCGAAGTGGAGAAGACCGAGGCGATCATCCGCCAGTTTGAGGAGGCGAGTCGCACGCGCACGATGAATGACGCGGCCGACGGGCTCGAGGAAGGGGACCCAATCATCGAGGAGGCGCTACTCGACATCCCCATCCCACGGTCGCTCGAGGCGCTCGACCTCGCAGGCATGTAGAGTGCGACGAGCTCAGTTCTATCTACAATATTGAGCTCATCAGCTCAAAGGCTCCGACGATAGTGTATTTATGAAGCAAGCGCATATGAAGGACTTGCTGCGTGTCATTTGCTTGGGTTTTGGCGCCAATGTGATGCACGACTCTTGCACTTTTGGCGCCAACTGGACTAAATATATGTGGTATACACCACATTAGTCCAGTTTTAGACATGCATGTTGCCCAGTTTTGAACAGCAAGGGGCACGTGCAGAAATGCCACGCACGCGCGATGGCTGCACTCGCATATTTCCAGCGACAGCGACAGCGACAGCGCGATGACTCCAGTTAGAACCGCATCATTTGCATGTAATAGTGGTAGTGATGATGCTGATGGTGGTGGTTTCAGCGCATTTGCATCCCCAGGCGAAGAGCTACACAAGCGACAACAGCAGCTCGAGATTCAAGGAGCTGCTTGTGATCAGGACAGTGACGCCACTGAAGCAGCAGCACAAGAGCACAGCGCTGCATACGCCAATGCGCAGAAAGAGATGCAGCTCGGATGCGAGCTCTTCGTGTTCACGGCGCAGAAGGCCGGAATGAAGGACGTGGACAAGGAGCGCGTGCAGAAAGTGGTTTTCGACATGTCCAAGGACTCCAAGTTCTTCCAGAACTCGATGAAGCAGAACCAGAAAGTCGACATCAAGATCCATGAGATGCGCAGACAGCTCGCCGCGCTCTCGGAAAAGCGGTGCGAGGCCATGCAGCGGCGTGTGGACGAGCTCGTCGCGCAGCTCGAGGCCGCGCGCGACCTCACGCGCACGATCGTGGTCGTGGACATGGATATGTTCTACGCGGCGGTCGAGATGCGCGACGATCTAGCGCTGCGAGACGTGCCACTCGCCGTGGGCGGCATGAACATGATCTGCACGACCAACTACATCGCGCGCAAGTTCGGCGTGCGCGCCGCGATGCCTGGCTTCATCGGCAAGGAGCTCTGTCCCACTCTCCAGTTCGTGGCGCCCAACTTTGGCAAGTACACGGCCATAGCGACGCAGATCCGCGAGATCTTTGCTGAGTACGACCCGCACTTCTCGGCATTTAGTCTTGACGAGGCAAGACTCGATATTACAGAGTACATGGAGGCCCACTGGCCAAAGTATTGCATGTCTTCTGCGAGTGCGACGGATGGCGATGAAGAACAGAAGGGTGATGTTGAATGCGTTGGCGACGATCGAGAAGGCGAAGACGGTGATATCAAGCGCATGGACGAGAAGGATCGCGTGCAGGTTGCGTCTGCGGTTGTCGACGAGATCCGCCACAAGATCTACCTGCGGACCGAGCTGACGGCGAGTGCTGGCATCGCAGCGAACACGATGCTCGCCAAGGTACGAGGCATGCATTTACCACCTTCCTAACTGTACATGGCATCTAATTGTATATGCATACATGGGCTACTATCAGATTGCGTCGGATATGAACAAGCCGAATGGCCAGTTCGTGCTCCCGTTCACGCGCGAGAGCGTCGTATCGTTCATTCAGCGCCAGCCGGTGCGCAAGATCGGCGGCATCGGCAAGGTCATGGAGAAGATCCTCGCCGCGATCGACATCACCACGGGCCATGACCTCTTCGCGCACCGAGCGGTGCTGTTCCATCTCTTCTCTGACAAGACGGCGCCGTGGCTGCTGCGCACGAGCCTCGCGATTCAGGAAGTGCGCGAGGCGACCGAGCGCAAGAGCTATAGCCGTGAGCGCACATTCCAGAACCTAAGCGACTCGGTCGAGCTCGAGAAGATGTGTGCGCGAGTGTGCGGATACCTTGCTGAAGACATGCACGAGGCGGGCGTTGGCGCGCGCAATTTGACGCTCAAGATCAAGTGCGCGGACTTTTCTGTGCGTACGAGGTCCGTCTCCTTCGCGACGACGATCAAGCCGACAAAGAACGAGTTGTTTGCGCATGCGGTCGAGATTCTACGGAAGGAGCTGCCGCTCACGCTCCGGCTCATGGGTGTGCGCGCATCGGCACTCGTGTCGCTCTCAAGTGGACGCTTTACGGAAGATAAAGGAGGACGCTCAGGGAAGCGGCAGCTGGGCATTGATCACTTTGCGAAGACAATGCTCACTGGCACCGTGACGGACACGAATGGCAACCAAGAGCTGCAGGGTGAATCAGCTGAGTCGGCCTCAGAGGAAGATCGAGATCGAGCAGATGGTGCCAAAAGTGTGTTTTTTGACTCAGCGGTCCACAGCATCGAGAAGAAGCTCAAGAGGAAGCAGCGAGACCACTCGATGGTGAACTTTGTGACGACGCTTGCCAAGGAGTCGACGCCCGACCTTGTTGCCGCCATGTTGGAAACGAGCTCTTGCGGCAATCGATCTACATTGTCAGCAGAGGACAGTACAACAACCTCACTCGCCGCTGAGAAGAATCCTATCAAGCACGACGTCGACGGCGGTGGAAAGCCGCAGCTCGACCTGGCATCGAGCTTCCAGCCATGTCCGATCTGCGGCAAGATGATCAACGTGAGCAACACGATCGCGATCAACACGCACGTAGACGCCTGCATCCTCCAGCAGTCCCGTGGCAGCAAATTCAGCAGCAACAACAGTCATAACGACACCAAGAGAGACGCATTCGACACACCTGGTCCACGTCAAAGCCCAGCCAGTAGCTCGTTGTGGAATCAGGCGGCGTGCTTCCAGCCGTGTCCGATCTGTGGCGAGAGGATCAATGCGAGCAGCAGTAAACTCGTCAACACGCACATCGACGCGTGCATCCTCGCGCCACCGAACGGAGCTGCCGAGCCACAACTTGATACCCAGAAGCACCGAGAGGATCCCATGGAAGCAGCCGAGCACGAGAGCTCTTTCCAGCACTGCGAGACCGCGATCGACGCGAGCGATGGCGTGGCTGTCAACCTGCACATGCAAGTGTGCGTCCAGCGACAGCGTCAGGGGGCCAGCGGCGCGGACGCGAAGCGGAGACGCAAGGGCGAGCAGCAACATTCGATCCAGTCGTTCTTCACGCGCAGCTGAGGGGTTGAGAGGTGTGATGCGAGGTGTGCAAGGTTGACCACCATTTTGAATACGAACCTGACGTTGGTAACTCGTCTTTGGTCGTACCGCACACATGGTCTCTAGCTGGCTTTGTGTTTTCTCTTATGAGCTCTTCTCCTTGTTCACGAGCAGCTCATACGCAAAGGTAAGAATGCAAGGTTGTTGATGGAAAGTATCGACGTATTGATTTTTCTATAGCGCTAAAAGAAAATATAAAGGGGACGGTGATGGTGCTGATCTATCTAAAACCACTTCCTCCTCTCTCAAAAGCAAAGAGCTCTGTATAGTCAAAGCAAAGCCATGCGTATCACCTATTCGTCGTCGTCGCTGTCGCTGTAGTACTCGCCACGAGCCTCCGCGTCCTTCTTCGCCTTGGCCTTAGCCTTAAGCTCCTTGCGGGTCAGCTTTCGCTTGATCTTGGTCTTGGTTACGTTGCCGAACGCGTCAATAACCTCCTCCTCGTCCTTCTGCTCAATCTTGGTCTTGTCCTCCTGGACCTGGCCGTCAATCGACAGGAAGCCGGCCTCGACGTTCCACGTCTCTTGGCACAGGGCCGACGTGAACTCGTTGTGGTGCGAAATCATGACGACACCGCCGTTGAACTCGTTGATGGCCGCCGCGAGCGCGCCCAGGGAGTCACGGTCGAGGTAGTTCGTCGGCTCGTCAAGCACAAGGATGTGCGGGTTGAGCCACATGGCCGCACCGAGCACGACCTTGACCTTCTGGCCACCCGAAAGACCGCGCATGCGCGAGTGGGTAGCGAACTCGGCGCCAAGGCCGAAGTTGTCAAGGTGCTTCTGCACGGCGAGGGCCGTCACAGGGCGCGCCTGCAGGTTGGCACGGGCGGCCTCGCGGTCATCGGCGATCTGGAGCAGCTTGTCCCAACCCCACTTCTCGAGCTTCTCACGCGGGATCCACGCGTTCTCCTCAACCGAGCACTTCTCCCACTTGATCTCGTACTCAAACGACTTCTTGAACTTACGACGCGAAGAGATCTCCTCCATCACGCGCTTCTCGCCCTCCCAGTTCACTGGCTTCTTGAAGTGCAGCTTCTCCTCAGCGCTCAGCTTACGGGTCTCCTTGGCGAGGAGCTCCTTGTCCTCACCGGACTGGAAACGCCACTGGATGTACTGGTTGGCAGTGATGTCCAAGTGCTCTTCAATGTGGTGGAAAGCGTGCTGCGCAACGTACGCGAAACGCATCGATGGGTGCTTCCACACCTGGCCCGACGTCGGCTCAACCTCACCGGTCAGCATCTTGATAAGCGTCGACTTGCCGGCGCCGTTCGGGCCGAGACACGCGATACGCGACGAGAGCGCGCACGTCACCGAGATGTTGTTGATCGACGGCTTAGGGCGGCCCGGGTACGTGTACGAGCAGTTGGTCAAACGCAGAATCGGCTTGCCCTTGTTCTTGATATCAGCAAGGAAACCTGGCTCAGGGAACGTGAACTTGAAAGTAGCGGCCTCAAGCTCGTAGTACGCCTTGGCCTCTGGCTTCACCTCGACGAACTTGGAGAGGTTGCCCTTGTAGATCTTCAGCTTGCGGTTTTCGTAGTGAATGATGTTGGTGCACACATTGTCGAGGAAACCGGAGTCGTGCGACACCATGATCGAGGTCACGCCCAACTCTTCGAGAGAGTTGAGGTAGTTCTCGAGCCACGCAACGTTCTTCACGTCGAGGTGGTTCGTCGGCTCATCGAGGAGCAGGATGTCGGCCTTCTGGAGCATGGCACGGGCCAGCTCGAGCTTCATCTTCCAACCACCCGAGAGCGAGCCAACAGCCTGAGCCTGCATCTCGTCCGTGAAGCCAACGCTCGAGAGCGTGTTGACAATGTCCTGGCGAGGGGACGCCTTGAGCTCCTCGTCAAGGCAGATGAAGTCGACAACGGAAAGGTCGGCCTCCTCGGCCTGGAGGTTGTGCTCGACGAAGATCGTCTTGAGCTCGTCCTTCTTCGGGAAGCCCTCAAGCTGACCGTTGGCGATGGCGCGCATCAAGGTCGACTTGCCACAGCCGTTAGGGCCGCAGAGACCGTAACGGTGACCACGCTTCAGGCGAAGGCGGGCGTTGTTGAGCAGAATCATACCACCATAGGCGAGCGAGAACTCGCAGTTACAGAGGTCCGGCTTGCCTTCGTCGCAGTCAATGTCCTCGATGATGATCGCCTTGTTCTCCTTGAAGCAGCGGTCGCGGATGACGACGGCAACCTTCTTGTAGCCGTCACCCTTGATGAAGCTCTTGAAGTAGGTCTGCACCTGCTGGTTGAACGTCGTCTGGCTGAAGCTACGCGCGACAACGAGGAAGAAACAGATACCGGCCAAGTGGCTGATCACGAAATCGTCGATCTCGGCCTTGCTGGCGACAGGGTCTTCCTTGACCGAGTTCTTGATAATGTTGAGAATGTTGTCGTAGTCGACCTTGAGCTCATCCTCCGACATCACCTCGACGGAGCCACCGGCAATGAAGAGCGTCGTGTGGGCGCGCGTGGCAACCTCACGGCACTCTGGGTCGGCGACCGTGTCGATGATCTTCTGGAGGCCAGGGAGCAGCTTTGGCATGAAGAGCTGCGCCTCGGCAGGGTCGTCCATGAGCTTGCACATGTTGTCAATAATGACCGAGGCCTGACGCTTGATAGCGGTCTTGCCTTCCTTCAGGGCACGCTGGAGGAGCGGCTCCATGATAGCGAGGGCCGGGGCCTCGACGGTCTTCACGAACGTCGTGGACGCGAGCTTGATCGTGCACTCGGCAACCTCCGTTGGGTTGGCCAGGCACGAGATCAGAGCTGGGATGAACGGCTCAATATCGGCGTTGCCAACGACGTGGCACACCTTGATCAGGGTCTCCTTGGAGGCGACCTTGACTTCGTTGCGGGTGTCCCACAGGCAGTCCGTGATCACTGGGATGATGTCCGGCAGGCAGCGACCGACCTGGTACGGCGCGACGGTCGAGAGCTCGGCGATGAGGCCAAGGGCGACCTTCTTGGTCTGCCACTTGCGAGTACGGTCGAGGCCCTGGAAAAGCGCCGGCAGGATGCGGATCGCGAAGTTCTTGTTGACTGACGAGATGATCGTGAGCGCGGCCTCCTCAGCGACCGGGCGCACGGCAACCTTCTTGTCGGCGAACAGGTCGAGCAGGTCGACGAGCAGAGGGGCGATGTACGCCTCAGTGCGCTCGGCGTACTTCTGCATGAGGTCGTCGATCACGTAGCACGCAACGATGCGCGCGTCCGAGCTCTCGCCGACGAGCAGCTCATGGAGCTGGCTCGAGACGACGCCGAGGTTGATCGACGCATCCGAGTTGACGAGCTCCGAGATCTTCTCGGCCGCGACCTTCTGCTCCTCCGTGGCGGAGATCTTCACAGCCTGCTGCAGGGCCTCGGTGAAGTGCTTGCTCTTGTCAATCGCGAGCTTGCTGATGCCTTCGGCGGGGGAGTAAGGAGCCATGGTGGTCACGGGCGGGCGGGGAGTGCGTTCTGGCTGGACTCGACGGCGGGCGGGCGGACGGCGCGGGCTCTGTGCTTTGGAGGAAATTCCAAAATGATTCCCCCCGGCGACCACGCGCCGCCACCACCCACTCGCTCGCGCGAAGGGAAACCAACCAAAAAAGCGAAAAGCGGAAAGCAAGCGCATCAGTTTTTGGGGGCAGCAGTTTCACGGGGTGGCTAACGCAACCTGATTTTTATGCGGCTATACAGATGCTCTATACAATGTGCAGTATAGTCTAGATGAGGGAAGAGGTTTATACTACTCCTAACCCTAGAATTTATCATCCTAACCGGATACACATTAAGCAAAAATACGGTTGATTGAACGTCGCAGCAACAAAACTAGGTTGCTAAAATGTTGCATGAGTTCTACATCAGCTCAAAAGAACGGTGGCTGTAGATCTGACCGTTTTGTGCATCAGTTTCTTGGGCGAGAGGGAGCACGTGAGAGATGCGAAAAAGAGCATATAAACGGTAGTTTACATAAATTACGCACAATAGTTTTGATTGAAGTGGGAGATAACAAGCACCCTTTCTCGCATCCTGGATGGCTGCATTTTCATTTGAGAGCAGGCTTTTGAATTGCTTTTAGCACATTGGTTTTTCAGGACTATTTGTTGTACTGTTGAGGACCAAAGCACCAGCTCCAGCTTTTGCTTGTCAATCATTGGATGTGATGACCAGTAAATGTGAGCTCATCCGCACTGGTTACTCGTTTTCATACATTCGCTGGTATAAAGGTAGGTACACTTGGGTCGTTTCGCGATTTGGTTGGTTCAGCTTCGAGTGGACGACAAGAATACATTCTCGATATATTACTGAAATAGCTATCTCACACGAAACGTTACGTGAAAGCTACATGTAAAACCGCTGTCTTCGAAATATTTCTCTTTTTTTATCGCAAACACACGCGAAAATTAAGGATTCGATGACAGACCAAATATACGTTTTCACAGACAGGGCTTTTGATATCGAAAAATAATATCACAAGGATCACCACCACACGAGAGCAAACCTGGCGTTGGTCCTGGCGGTAGCCAAGCAAGCAGCTCGCTCCAGGCTGGCATCGTCAATTGCCACACGCACATGTTCAAGTTCGCATTAGTAGTTTCGCTGTCGGCTCAGAAACCCACATTTGCTATCTTTAGAAGTTGCACGTGGCAAGCTGTTCAGATTATGAAACACAGGCTCCAACCTCAACTTGCGATGCTACACGAGTATGAACGTCAGCGTGCGTGTGTTTAATTGTACGCGTTGCGATTGGCTCGTGTTGGCTGGTGCTGTCAGCTTGCCGCCTGTATCGCATTTTCTTCAGCAGCCCGAAATCGGCTCAAGACTGGTTTTCGGAAAACCCTATTTCGGGCTGTGGAAAACCGTTTTCCGCATCAGATGTGATAGAGTATAAGTTTTTGCAGGATATCTGATCTCAGTCGCAGTAATTTACGTGAGATTCACATTTTGTTTGCATTTTCTCGGCCACGTCAGTGGCTTAAGAAATCTGAGAAATCTGAACCTGCGACTGTTGGACGAGAAAGATCCAGTCCTAATGTTCCAAGCCTTCCCGACTCAATGACGCACCAGCATCAACCAGAGAGCGACATGCTTGCCAGCCACCAATTTGTGACCCCCTGTCTCTCCTGGTGTCTTGTATGTATCCAGCTTGGTCGGTCCGTTTCGAGTCAGCCAAAAAAAAAAGCATTCAGACGTGGCCCAAAATGGAAAGGAACGAGTGTCCTGCGACCGCATGAAACGGCAGTTTGGCTCAGAAACCAAGTTCAGAGATCGCGATGCTGTTGGCCGATCTGAAGATCTGAAGATACCGTACAGTATGTACTGAAAAAATAGGAGAAACATAGAGCAAGTGTGTGTGGTTGCGACGCGATCTTCAAGGAGTGTTTGTGTGTGGGCGCGTGCGACAGCAGGGCTGGTGGCACGACGAGAGCGTCATCAGCACCATCCATTGCATGGAGATTCCGCCACTGTATCGCACGGATATTTCGCGGCGCAAGAGGAACATGCGACGCATGAGGAACGAGATTTATTCTGTGCTCTGTTTCGGCTGCTCAGCGCCGCTCGCGAGCACTCAAAGGCCCCTGCTACAGTTGGCCAGCTACTAAGAACTCACGTATTGTGAGCGTCATCGTAAGTGCTGCAGGCGCGATGTATGTAGCGCTTGTTGTGGTCGCAACTGCACCTCCCTCGCTTTCGTCACACCCGGTTGAGCTTATTTAACTGGTTCGACTTCACAGCGTGTTTGAACGCCAAATGAGTCCACTCTCTTGTGATAACGCACGTGGTCGACTCTCGCTCTCTTCACTTGCTCGTGCTCGTCAGTTGCTTGCAGCCTCGTGAAACGTGGCCGCGCTTGGTTGGCTGATGAGCTCCTCGATTGACTGGTTGGCTACAAAACACAAAACCAGCTGACTCACCAACTAACCAACGGGCCAGAAACAAGTGCAGCAGCAGCGAGGACATAGCAAAGCCATTCGGTGGCGCTCGACCTTCACTCAGTTCCCACCGCGTCACGCTTGCTCGCTCGTTTGCAGCACAAGCGACATGCTCGCTCGTTTCTTGTGTTGCCCTCGAATCTCGTTCTCGCTCGCTCGCTCAGTGACGCGCCCCAGCTCCGTTTCGTCTGCAAAGCACAAACACGACAACACGCACAACGACAACACGCGCACAGCAACAGCCACGCGCACACCGAAACTCCACGCGGAAGGAAACGGCATTCTTTGGATTCACTTTTTCTGCTGCTCACTCGCTCCGCTCAGGCTCAGACTCAGCAATTTGGCTCTGTACTTCGTCTTCTCGGCTTGTGCCACAGTTCAAACACACAAGTCACACACTCAGAGGCACTTCACGAGTTACAATGGTTACTCACTCTGCCACGTGCTTGGTCGGGGTTGGGGTCGGCGACGTGACCGTGTCGCGCGTGGCCCGAGCGTCTCGACCGAGACCCAGGGCGTATTGGCGGTCGCCCTCGCGAGGTCAAAATTCGGGGCGTGCGCGGCCGTGCCCGGGTGCATGCTTACGGGTGTGTACACGCTGCCGTCCGTGCCGGAGTGGCTCGGCATCCACATGCACGGGAAGAGCGAGCCGAAGCAGAGGTACTGGATCACCGACAGCTTATTGAGCACCTCGCGCTCGTACGGCTTCAGCATACCAGTCTATATGTTGTTATGCATGCCAATAGTGAATGTTTGTTAAGATCACGTGGTTGTAATGAATAGCTATGCAATTTGCTGGAGGCTGTCAAAAACGTACTCATCCAGACGACGAAGCTCGTCTCGTGGCCCATGTCGTAGTCATTGTGCCCGCGGGGCCCAAAGCACTCGTTTAAGTATGCAGAGAGCTCGATACTCGCGCTGTGCAAGCTCTTTGGTCGGCATCGCCTTCTGCAAGTCGATGGTGGTCTATTGGAAATATTAATACAGCAAAAGTGTGAAGTGTGAGCTCTTAGTTGTTCACGCAAGACTCAATAGCTTACGTACTGTGCCGACGCGGTATTACAACACCACTGTGTGTGAAAATGCGTGCTTTTGATATCGACGACATACCAGCGAGACGTCGATGTCGCTGGAGATGCTGCGGCCTTTGACGCTCTCGTTCAGGTGTTTCCCTCACTTGAGGATTATTTGGTGCGCCTGGCAAGCGTCACGACACAATGAGTACCATGCGATAGCGACACACACAGGTGGAGAGAGAGAGAGATCGCAGTACCGTGGAGCCGACGAGCTTGCCGCGGGTCTCTCTCGACGAAGATTATGTGCGTGCTTGCTCACCTTGTTGGGCGTTTGGATATGTCAAGGAGCTCGTAATGTTGCTGCAAGAAAGTATAGCCAATATGGCGTCAAAATAATTCATTGGTTGAACGGACATATTAATGACTTTTTTTCGATGAATTTTGGTATGATTGGAACATGTCGAAGCCAAGACCAAAACAATTCTAAAATTCAAACGAAAGTATTTATTTTTTTCACTTTGAGCGAAAGGGCGGTTGGAAAAGGAACTTCTTTGAGCGAGATGGCAACCACCGTTTGAAAATAACAAACACAGGACTCTTTGACTTGGAGTTTGTATACTAACGGGCCAGCTGAGTTCTGGGATGTGAAGCTGGGTGTGACACAGAGTGCCAACACATTTTATAAGTTTAGACTCAGCGTGAATATATACAAGCCAACATAAGCTCCCGTACCATGCGTGGCCCCTGCGGGTTGATCGGGAACGGCCACCTCTGCTGAGACTTTGCAGGCCGCGACCACGTCGGCAAGCGACACGCACAGCGCGAAGCCGACCTCGGAGAAGCAAATCGCAACTAGAGATAAAAA
>JAASFV010000936.1:0-13052 GCA_023334015.1 Globisporangium paddicum
CCTGGGTGAGCTACATGCCATCTATCTTCTCCAGATCTCTTCTCATTCCCACATTCGTCTCCAACACACAAGCCACTGGCCACCTCCACCTCACCACCAAGCTCCACCTTCACCTCAGTCACCATGGCCAACAAGAAGCAGCACGCCAAGCAGGACGCCAAGACCCAGCCTGAGAAGAAGCCTGCGGCTGCCGCGCCTGCCCCAGCCCAGAAGCAGACCCCAGCAGCCAAGGAAGCTCCAGCAGCCCAGGACAACAAGAAGGGAGGCAAGAAGGGAGGCAAAAAGTAGATACGAACCTCCCTCTGGACATACCAAATCTAACGATATGATAATGCGATAACCAGCCTGAACTCTCCATCTCGCAGGCTCTCCACTCTCCACTTGGTTGTGTCTTTTCAGGTCCCTTCGTGTGGGTTACGCTCGCGTAACCGCATGGCCTGTGACGTGTGACATATAAGGTTTTGTATGACGCTCCCTTTTTAGATATATGTCCTGTGTCAGATGGTGTCAATACACACAAAAAAAAGAATCGAAGAGCTCATTACAAGCATGGCCATGAGCTCACCACTCCACCCGCGCGTGCTCCTGACGCTCGTACTCATCGCTCTGCTCAGCGTCGTGACGCTATACGTACCAGGGGCGCTCGCGGAGACGCTCTCGCCCGATGGGCTGCTCAGCAAGCTCGACAAGAGTGAGCGCGTGACGCTTACGAGCGCGGACGGCACGACGCGCGAGATCACGGTGGCGGAGATGGAAGTGCTCGCCAAGAAGCAGCACGCGCAGCAAATGAAGCTCCAGCGCGAGAAAAGCGACGTTGCTGCACTTGCTGATGGTGGTGATGAGGAGGCCCCCGCGAACGCGCCCAAGCGCCTCACTGAGAGTTTGGAGGAGATCCAGAAGACCAACCCGCGCTTCGCGGCCAACATTGAGCTCTCCAGGCGCGCGTTCAGCGAGATCCAGCGTCACGGGTACGCGCGCGGGTACGCCTTCACGGGCTTCAGTGAAAAGGACGACGCCAAGATCTCCAAGGCAAAGACCAAGAAGGAGAGCCAAGCCAAGACCAAGACGAACAAGCAGCGCGAGGACTACAAGGTGACGCTGCTGCTGCGCGCTGCGCGGGACCCGAGCGACAGCGCGGCCAGGACTGGCACGAGCGCCCAGAAGCGCGACAGCGAGCCGCTCATCGTGGCCTACGAGGCGCAGCTACTGCTAGACGCACAAGGTATGTGGCCTCACGCGTTGCTATATTTGCCAACCTGGGGCTCGACGTTAACATTGTGTGGACTCTTATGGTGAATGAATGGGCAGGTCAATTCTTTGTGCTAGCGGCATGGGAGCTGGGCGCAGACGACGCGCGAGGCATGCGGCTGTCGATCCAGCCGAGCGAGGCACTGCTCAAAAAGAAGCAGCAGGCCAAGGCCGCGACCACCAAGCGCTTCTTCCAGAGCCTAGATGTGGCCACGTGGACGCTCGTGGGCGGCGTCGTGCTCATCGGCGCCGGCCTCGTGGTGCTCTACACGGCGCAGAAGCCCAGTCCCGTGCGTCGCCGCAACTCGGCGGACAACTGGGAGCTCGTGACGGACAAGAAGAAGAAGAAAAAACAGCAGTAGGTCAGTGGAATGGCGAGTCTGGCCTTCTATATGAGCAGCTACTGGTGATGTATGAACCGAGTGGATCAACACAACGTTGTTGAGGTTACTATCATGTTCATGTGTTTTGCATATTCCTTTTCCATTGTTTGTTTGTATAATATGTTCATTCGCGACCAACCAACGTTGCCGCGAGGCCCCAGGATCAACAACACGCCACTCACGATCAAATCCCCGACGTGCCTCAGCTCTGCTAACTACGGCCAGCTACCTACCGCACACGGTCCGCATCTTCGGGTCTTGGTGGTCGGTCGTCGCTCTCTCTTGTATATTGTCACATCTTGATCCACTCACTCCCAATCTCGTCTCGTTCACAGGACTTTCCGGCTGGGCGTCTTATAAATTCGGGTGGTGCAGGTTCTGGTGCGGCACGCCGTTCTGCAGATACGAGTCCTCCGTGTACGTGAAGCCCTTGAAGAGCTCCGAGTTGCTGTAGCTCCCGTACATGGACGAGCCGCTGCCGCCTGGACGGCGCCCCATAGCGATGCCGCGCGCGTGGTTGTCCGGGCTCACAACGGGCATCTCGGTGAACTCGCGGTCGAACTGGGACGTGTCCTCAGCGCTCGAGAATGTCGGGCGCCATGGGACAGGTACCTGGCCGAGCGCGAGCGCGTCCCACTGAATCTCAACGAAGAACGGGTGGTTCTTAATCTCGCCGGCGTCGTCGGGCCCTGTGCCGAGGCGTTTCGTCGGGTCGCGCTCGAGCAGCTTGGACAGCAGGTCCTTCGCCTGCACAGACAGGTACTTTGGGAACGTGAGGTCACCCTTGCGGATCTTCTCAAAGAGGCGGTCGCGGTCGCGGCAGTAGAACGGCGGCAGGCCCGTGAGCATCTCGTACAGCAGGGCGCCGAGCGACCACCAGTCGACCGCGCGTCCGTGGCCCGAGCGGTTCAGAATCTCCGGCGCGAGGTACTCGGGTGTGCCGCAGAACGAGTTGGCGCCCGAGAAGTCGTCCTGGATGCCCTCCTTCGAGAGCCCAAAGTCCGTGAGCCGGATGTGGCCGTTCTCGTCCAGCAGCACGTTCTCCGGCTTGAGGTCGCGGTAGATAATGTCGAGGTTGTGCACGTACTCGATCGCGAGCGTGATCTCGGCCGCGTAGAACCGCGCGCGTGGCTCGGGGAAGCGCTGCACCTTGCCGAGATGGAAGAAGAGCTCGCCGCCGGCGCAGTAGTCGAGCACAAAGTAGAGCTTGTCTGACGTCTGGAAGGCGTAGTTGAGTCCGACGATGAACGGGTGGCGCACGTACCCGAGCACATGGCGCTCCGTGCGCGTGTGCTCAACCTGATTGCGCTTGACAATGTTCTCCTTGCGCAGCACTTTCATGGCGAAGATCGCGCCATTGTCCTTCTTGCGCACGAGCAGAACCTTGCCGAACGAGCCCTTGCCGATGACCTTGATCATCGTGAAGTCGTCTAGCTGGACCTTCTCCTTCTTGGGTTGTTGCTGCTGATGGTGCTGGCCCGGGAACGGCTGGACGCCGCTCGCGACGAGGTCCGTGTTGTAGTCAAACGTGAACATCTGAGCAAATCAAGTGTCCACCAGTGCGAGACACACAACAACAAAACAGCTTGTGAGACACGAAAGTTGCAACCAACAATTGCGACTTGCTTGATTGTTTGCTTTGCGTACATCGTCGTCGCGCATGTCATCGTGGGAGCGCGAGTCGTCGTCTCCAGAGTCAAACATCGTGTCCATCTGCAAGCAAACAAGCAAACATTTGTGCACGCAACATTGTTAGCGCAATTGCAACACAGCAAGCAACAATATACATTGCGGGGCACGTACATCGAGTTCGCCAATGTTGCTGCGACCAGCGTGTGCTGTGTTCTGCTGCAGGCCTGGTGGAGGAATCTTGAAGAAAAACAAGCAAGTCACTAACACAATTAGCACCTGTTTGTTGCAAACAAAGCAAGCGCAGCATCTCACACAAGCAAATCTCGCACGTACATTGGCTTCAGCGCTCACAAATTCGATGAATACGTGGGACGTGTAGATCGGGTGGTGGTGCAGAAGCTGGATGATCCACATGGAGAGCTCGACGCGCGCGCGCTCGACGCTCTCGGGGCTGCGCGCGTCAAAGGTCTTTGGTGGGCATTGCGGGATGCCGGCGAACATCATGAGCAGCTGCAATTTGCGCAACAAGCAAGGGTTTGTGGATGTGAGCAAGGTTGCGGAAGCGCAAGCAGCCGCTGCGTTCGTGCAACGGAGCACGCGTACCTGTGTGCTGAGGCGCTGGAAGCTGTCGTATCGTCTGTACACGGTCCAGCTATTGCTGCCGCCCTGCTGCACGCTCACGTAGAACATCTAGCACACGCAAGCGCAAGTGAGCACCAATACAAGTCACACCAGCGTGTGTTGTGAAGCGCAAGTGCACAAACAGTCATGCATAACGAGAGGCGCAGCTACAACGGCCCACGTACCACATTGTCGGGCGAGTGCGATTCGCGCAGCAGCCCGTAGCCGGTCACAAAGACGCTGATCGTCGCCATTCCGCCAGCCAGTCGATGCGCTCGTGTGTAGAGAGAGAGAGAGCTCTGGTAGAGCGACAGAGAGCCACAGGCGCAAGTCTGCTGCTGCTGGTCTTCCTCGTCTGAGTATGGGCCGCTGTTGAGTGACTGGGCCTGCCAGTGGCTGGTTTGGGCGGCTCGCGCTTGTGTTTGTTTTCTGAACCAAATCACCACCAGACAAGCCGCAAAGTTGTGTAATTTACATCGGCTGGCTGTCTCATACTGAAACGTCAGCCGCCCCTCTCGCTTGAAATCGTATGGGGGATTGTATGCCACCTTGCCCATCGTGGGCGATTTTAGATTTGACAGAATACTACCATAACGCATGCAGAATTCATCAGAAATCGAATTAGGAACCAACAACAGCGGGTTTCGTGTAGCAGTATTTGCTGAGCGAAGAAACAAAGGGAGTGAAAAGAAGCCCAGCTATGCTGCACCCCAGAGCGCAACGAGAGAGGCTGGAGTCGCCATGAGCTACGGAGACAGACTCAGCGACTGCAAATTACCGATCGGCCAAAACGTTTCACAAAACATGATCTAATGTGTGAAACGTTTTGACCGATTGGTAATTTGCAGTCGCCGTGCCCAGCACGAAGGAGACACGACATGTCCGGTGTGCAGCCATTGTACTGAGATGTGTATTTGCCTTTGGTCTAATTATGTACAAGAGTGAAGTCGTTTGGGAATACAATCCTGTCCGCATGTAATTTACCGTTTTCCAGGCGAGAGAGCGGCTGCTGATTCGCTGAAAATCCTCGCTTGAACACCCAATTAAAAGTCAGAGCGCAGCTGCAGAAAGTTCTTCCTTGAGGACGCAAGTCACAAATTGGAATGCAACTTGCTGGTGCTGTTTGTTGTTGGGAATTTGCACAAGCAAGACAAGACAAGCAAGCGAACGACTTGCGTGGCGAGGGCGTCCGATTGGCAGCCTTTCGCAGCTCTCTGTTTTCTGGTTCTTTTTCCGTTTCCCTTCTCCTCCGAGCGGTTTGACAAGCGGTGGTAAGGTGTGCACGGTCTCTGCTACGGGCATGAAGCTGCGTTTGCAACTCTGGCTTGTTTGTTTGCTTGCACAAACACACTTGCTGAGCTTGTGGTCTCCTCAAGATGTGAGCTCCCCAGCTGTCGCGCTCTCTATCAGGTCCGTCCCAGTCATTCAAGTGCGAGCCAGCTCCCTAGTCAACCAATTCTCCACGAAGTACTCCCATTCTCACATGTCAGGCAGCCCTCTCTCTACAGTAACTTGCTCCGCACTCAGCCAACACATATACACCTGCGTGAGCGCAAAAGAGAGCTGTTGGTGTGTAGCCATTTCGAAAGCACAGTCACATGGGGACGAAGCCGCTTGGGGCCTGTCTGCTACGCCCACCACCTCGCGGGACTTGCCATGCGTAGACGGGCGTGTGCTACGTCGGTGTGCCGCGTTTCGCGGCGATTTTTGGCTTGCTTGGTCACCAAGAGGCTCACTTCAACTTGCGCTGCACAGGGATTTCTTTTAGCGAATCAGAGGTGTCCAAAACCAGTATCGTCCACTCCCATTTGTCAAAAAGGGCTCATTTATAGCCAATGGGAGAGCGGAAACCGCGAACCGACGCGCAGCCATTTGGATCTCTCAGCCCAGCACCAGCAGCTCCATTCAAGCACGTTCTCCAGCTCGTCCCCAGCTCACGTGCGAAGGCTGCTGCTGCATGAGCGCACCGCCCAGTGGCTGAGATGGCGCACGAGCGGCGGAAGCTCTGCAACGCGGCGAGCGACGACTACGACACGGCGCTGCACGTGGTCGCGTCGATCCGGCGCAAGGCGCTGACTGCGAGTCGTGCTACGAGCCGTGGCAGTCATGGCGACGATGAAGATGACGCGAGTGTTGAGAGCAGTGGTGACGGAGGCGATACGGACGACGAGCGGAAGATGAGCGACCAGGAGGAAGGCGACGAGACTGGCGATGAGGATCAAGACAACAACAGCAGCGCACGTAGAGACGAAGAGTCACTTCCGAAGACTCGTGCGAGAGACACAGACACATGGCGGGGCTCTCCTCATAGAGCGTCGGTGCGATTGCCGCAGGACGAACCAGCGAATGTGGCCAATCTGGCTGTCACGCGCCTGCGCATCGAACCGCAGGTCGAGTTGCACCGAAGCTCGAGCGGGCGCAACCTGAGACTTAAGCGCATCTCCCAGACAACCCAGGAGGCGTTGTCGCCGCATGCACTCACGCCTCGCGCCCCGTCGGGTAAGCGGCCGGCCGAGCGGCCATGTTCCTGGTCATCATCGGTGAACCGGACTGACGAGGCGAAGATCACTTTCGAGCGGCCTTTTCCACATCGGTCAGTCAGCACAGGGAGCTCTCCGTTCGCGTCTCTAAAGACGAAAGCAGTGGCGGTGGCGTCGTACTCGTTGGCGTCCACGGCCTCGTCGTCATTCGACGAAGAGCGCGACGTCGTGATGTCGCCTGGAGCCGCTGCACCCACTCGGAAGGAGGCTTTACCACAGCGCCAGCAACTCTTTGGTGCGTATCCACATCCAACAACGCTGGCCACTTCTAGTATCCAAGCAGAGCGGCGCTGCAGCTTTCGAATCTCGGAGCTCGCCTTGAAGGAAATGGGCTTCTCGAGGTCGACCATGGGACCCGAGACCGCGCCGATCAGCGAAGGCAACCAGTTCAGTGACGACAGCTACTTTCTGCCTTCTGGACTACAAACTCAGTCTCTGACCGCTGGACGAGGCGATCTATTCAGTGATCTTGTGGGCGACGAGGCTACTGAGGCGAAAGAGGAGGTCAAGGTCGTGTACCAGTTCGCGTTGTGGAAGAACGCTGGCAAGAGTCGACAGCTTCCCGACGCGATCTCGACCCGACAGGCTGATCAACAGCGACAGCACGAGCATGACATGTATACAAGTGCCAGTAACAACGAGCAACAGGAGCGTGTACAGCAAGACCAAGAGCAGCAACAAGAGCAAGATGAGATTGAGAAAATCAAGAAAGGGCCGTGGCGTCGAAAGCAGAGCATCAAGGACGCGTGCGAGATGGTCTCGATCCTACACATAGGTCACGCACTGAAGGAGGAGAAGGCCAAGAGTGCCTTCGGTGGCGACGGTCGTAAAGCCAGCAGCAGCAGTAGTAGCAACAGGAAGAAGGGTTCCGAGTCCCCGTCGTCGCTCTATCTCACGAGATCACGGTCGCCGACAATCAACAGCAGCTCGCGCTCATCTCGGAGCTTTGCTGGTGCTGCGACGGCTCTATCACCATCGAAGCTGCTGGGCGACAGCGGCACGATCACGAAGTGGAAGCGCGGCGAGCTCATCGGCGAGGGCACGTTCGGCAAGGTAAGATGGTGATTCTGGTGCATTGTTTCGCTATGTCTACTTGCGTTGGCTGACTACTACATGGTGAACGAATCGTATCTAGGTCTACATGGGACTTAATAGCGTCACGGGCGAGCTCTTTGCCGTGAAGGAGATCGAGGTGCGCGCGAGTCCGAACTCTGATGACACCCGCCAGCTCCAGAAGCTCAGCGAGGAGATTGAGCTCATGCACAACCTCATCCACAAGCACATTGTGCGGTACGTTGTGTCAATTGGCGCTATTGTGCTGCAATGCGAAACCTAGATGGAATACGCCAACCATGGATGCCGTATTGTTTGGCCTAGGTACAAAGGGAGCCATCGCACGGATAAGGTATTCTGCATCTTCATGGAGTATGTGCCCGGCGGCTCGATCGCCAGCATGCTCAAGCAGTTCGACGCCTTCAGCGAAGAGCTCATCAAGATCTTCACGCGCCAGATCATCGAGGGCGTCATGTACCTTCATGCCATGGGTGTCGTGCACCGCGACATCAAAGGTAGACTATGCTTACCGAGAGGGAGACGCAACCAAAGTCTCACTTGTGTTGTTGAAGTGAGACTTTGGGAACGAAGTGAGCTCTTCATTTAACCACAGGCTCACGTTTACAAACTTGTGGTTAGGCGCAAACGTGCTCGTGAACGAGCAGGGCGTGTCCAAGCTCGCGGACTTTGGCTGCTCCAAGCAACTCCCGCAGCTCCACACGGGGCTGCAGGTCGACGACAGCGACGAGCGCAAGCCAGTGCACGCGAGAGTCCACCGGGCGAGCCTTGACGAAAGCTTGCACTCGATCCGCGGCTCGGTGCCCTGGATGGCACCAGAAGTTGTGAAGCAGACGGGCCACGGCTTCAAGGCCGACATCTGGAGCATCGGCGCCACGGTTATTGAGATGGCGACAGCGACTCACCCATGGCCCGCCGCGACCAACAGCCTCTTTGCGATGTACGCGATCGCGACGGCGACGGGACCGCCGCCCTTACCGCAGCACCTGTCGAAAGACGCGCTCGCGTTCCTGCAGAGGTGCTTCTGCATCGACCCAGAAGGTGATGTGTAAATGCCTGTGTGGCTAGCTGATGAGATAGATAGCTGACTGATTTGTGGTGTCGTGTCGTAGAGCGAGCGACAGCGATGGAGCTTTCGCAGCACCCGTTCCTCGCCTCATGACGGGAAGAAGTTCAACAAACAAACCACCAAACAGTAAAGTACCAACACGCTGACACTCTGTACTTTGATATGAACATTCATCTCATCAGCAGTCTCAGTTCCTGATTTCGATGCTCTTCAACAGAAGACAACTTCCGCGAGATCTTTAATTTCAACCAATCACATTCAACTTCAACCGCTTTAAACGGATTCCATTGGTCAAAAATATGCCATTCAACGTATTTTATTGGTCAAAAATATGCATCAACTCAGTTTGTTTCTCGCATTATGATGGAACAGTTGAGAAAACGACACCAAGCAGCACGAATAGGACGCATGATGTGGCGTGGCTACCGCGCTCTCCTTGCGCGCCACAGCGGGCGCGCGACCTCGGGATCTTCACGTCTACACGCGTCCGCTCTCGCAGCGGCATCCGTGGCCGCAGCCGCGACCGCGACGCTTGCGTGGACGCTCCTGGACGACGACCGCAAGGCGCACGCCGCCGCCGCCGTGAACGACACGCTGCACCTGCACCCGCTCGCGGGGTCCACGCCCAACCCGACGGTGGACGGCGCGACGCTGGAGAAGATGCGGCTCACGAGGCGCTTCACGCGGCGCCGCCAGAAGCGCTCGCACAAGTTCGTGATCGTGGGCTCGGGCACGGCCGCGCACGCCGCGATCGAGGCGATCCGACAGGAAGACCCGCAGGCCGACATCCTCGTGCTTAGCGACGAGAACGCGCTCCCGCGCATGGACACGGACCCGTACACGGATGCGGCCTCGGTCGCGGCGCTGCTCGACGAGGACCAGATCGCCGAGCCCCTCATGGAGTCATACAACGAGTGGCGCCGCCACTTGACGGCCAAACTCGAAGACGAGCCCAGCGAGAACGCGGCTAGCAGTAACAGTAACAACGGTAGCTCACAGTTCCCGCCACCGCTGACGCTGCTGCTGGACAAGAAGGAGATGCGCTTCGACGTGGAGAAAAACCGCATCCACCTGGGTGACGGCACCGAGGTCAAGTACGAAAAGTGCCTCATCGCGTCCTCGGGCAAGCCGCGCCACTTCTACGTACTCGACAGCAACCGCATCAGCTACAGCCTCAAGGATCGAATCAACCTGTGCACGACGCTGAGCGACTTTGCGCAGCTCGATCAGCTGCACAAGCGGCCCGAGGTCACGTCCGTGATGGTGATCGGCGGCGGCTTCCTCGGCACTGAGGTTGCGGCGGCGCTCGCGACAGACCCGCGCAACGCGCATGTGAAGACCAGACTCATCTTCACCGAGTCAGCGCCCACGAGCCGCTCGCTGCCGTTCTACTTGGCCCAGGAGATCACGAAGAAGCTGCAGAGCGCGGGCGTGGACGTGATCCCCGACCATTTGATCACGAGCCTCAAGTGCGAGGGCGAGGCGAGCGACTGCGAGGGTGTGATCGTCGAAGGATTAGGTCAGGGCAAAAAGATGCTCATCTCAGACTATGTCGTGCTCGCATCGACCCATACGGACCCGAACCTGCGCTTCGGTCGCGACACGTGCTTTGAGATCGACGAGGTGAACGGTGGCATCATGGTGAACGCGCAGCTGGAGGCGATCTCGGGACTCTTCGTGGCTGGTAATGCAGCCAGCTACTACGATCCGTACTTGGGACGCAGGCGTGTGGACCGCTACGACCACGCAGTCAACAGTGGCCTCGTCGCTGGGAGGAACATGGTCGCGTCGCTCTCGCCAACAGCAGGGAAGATGAAGAACTACAGACACCAGCCGATGTTCCGGAGCAACCTGCGCGGCATCGATGTCCTGATCGAAGGCATCGGCGAGATCGACTCGTCGCTGCGCACGGTTGGCGTGTGGGTGCAACCGCGCAACAGCAACTCGCACACCCGGCAGCTTGGGTACTCCAGCTCGGCGCCGCCCGCGAACTTTGACCGCGGCGTCGTGTATTACCTCAAGGGCAACAAGATCATGGGCATCCTGCTCTGGAACGCGTCCGACGTGCTCGAGAGCGCCAAGCAGCTTATGCTCTCTCGGCCTGAGATGCACGACAATATCGCTGAAGAGCTCCAGCACGTGATCTCTATCGCCCCCACAGACTGGCTGCACGTGATCACCACGTGAGGAGCGATGAGACGGAGAGTGCAGGCGCCGTGAAGGTGTGTATTACGTTCCTCTCGGCACTTTACGTGATTGCTGCGAGCAAGACGTTGTAACTAATGAGTGTGCACACTTGTAGGCTACAAGGAGGAAGAAGAAAACTATTTGAAAAGGTGTTGTATTGCCTGTCCGGTGCACATATCTTTTGCCATAGATCCTTTACAAGGTACTGAGCTTCATCATTGGCATCTAAAGATTCAAACAGTGGAGTCTCAGTTGACGATCAGCTGCGGGAGACTTTCATATACAGGGACCATCGTGCAACACTGGTGTGTGGGTTCCAACATTTACGGTCTGGTGCGTCGACAGCTCTGGGAACTTGTGAACATGAGTGAAGGTGTTGCTGGGTATCGCAGAGAACAGACTGCGGAGCGCGATCGCCTGTTCCAGTTGCTGATGTTGCACTCGCACGATTCGTCCCTGGAGCTCGTCGATGCGTCGTGACAGGGCTTGCATGTTGTCTTTGTCTTCAGCAGCTGGCACCACGGTTGATAGTCTTTGCGAGTTCCTGAGTTCATGCTCGACGAGAAGATCTGAGGCTGCTTGTGTGTCTTCGCGTCTGGTGGCGTTCATCGTGGAGAGCTGTGTGCGTGAGCTGGTGAAGGTGAGAGTGAGGATCTGGGAGTGAGTGAGAATGCGCTGCTCAAATTTTACAAGTCTCGTCTTTCTGGAAGTCTCTTGTAGGATGTGATGTGATAGGTGGCCAAGAGAATACAGAGACGATATACCTAACTCATTTGTCACGATGTATCTGATCTATAGACGGTCGAGTTGGCGCGCACACAAGAGATTTGGCTTCCTGAAGTAACTCAAGTAGAGAACTTCAGTGCAAGTTTGTAGTGTGCACTCTGCAATGGGAACTTGATCTCGCTCGTCTAATGCGGACGAGATCGACTTCGCTCTTCATTCTTCAGCTGAATGACGCGATGCGAGGAAGTAGCCGACTGCTCTGGCTGCGACTCAGTCCATTTTGCCCAAGCGCGCGGCGCTGACGGTCACTGGTAACCCCCTTTTGCTTTGCGGGGTCTTCTTCGTCACTTTCTTTCTCGTACTCGTGGGCCATGAGTGTGAACAGGCTCCTGTAGAGATCGCCCGCCTCGTTCTGCCAGTACGTACCCGCGAGATGGTTGCTGTCGACGCGGTAAACGTACCAACGGCCCCTCTCAAAGCTCCGTAGCGTTGCTGCCTCGGACTCTTGGTTGCTCCCATCGTCAGCATCGCCGTCGCGATGGAAGCCATTAATCGAGATGTGCGACTCGCATCGCGCGAGCGACCTGCTGTTGTCTTCAGTGAACACCAGCGAGGAAGACGACGCCGAGGCCGGGATCGAGGCGGCCTGCGCGTCGCTCGAGAGCGCGTTACGCACCTGCTCGGGCTTTGGGAACCACGGCCGCAGCATCGAGTGAATGTTAACGGCGCCGTCATTGTGCTCCCAGTGATCGGCCTTGAAACCTGTAATGACAAATTTATAGCCCATCCGACAATTTCTCAGCTGCATACTCTCGCCAAGCATATACAGAGAGAGAGAGCCAACCATTCGTACCGTCAAAGATCTGCGGCAGTGAGTTGACACGGCGGCGCATGAGCCACATGAGCCCTGCGAACGACGGCATCTTGGCAAAGTCGAGGCGCTTCACCCGGCGCCAGAGAGCGACGCTCAGCAACGTCACGGCGACGGCCCGTACGCCTTTCCCAGGCCACACGTCGCGGTGTCCAGGAAATTTGCCGAGACCCGTCACCAGAGTCAAGCCGAAGAGCAAGAGCTCGACACTGGGCAGGTTCTTGAGACTCCTCGGAGACGTCGTGATGCTCATGAGGTAGAGCTTTTCCATGTGAAGCAGCGTCGCGTTGCGCGCGATGCGCACGGCCGGCAGTGCGCCAAAGAGCGCCGTGTCCTTAGAGCTATTCACGGGTCCGCTCGTCGACGCCAGCTGCCGCAAGCTGTGATGGCTCCACTGGTCCATGCGTAGGTCGTACGCATGCTTGACGAGAGGGATGCGGCTCGAGAGCTTGAACCAGAACGAGAACGCTATGCCGATCCAGTGCGCGATGCTGAACGGCCGCATGAGCTCGTGCGCGCCCGGGAGCCCCATCATATGCGAGAGCGTCGTGCCTGTGAGTGGCCCGGCGATGCTCACAATGCTGCGCACCCACTTGTGACTACTGCCAACGCCAAAGAAGTCCTGGCAGATGAGCTGGTAGAGCTCGATGGCGGTCGTGGCACCAAAGCTGTGGCCCACCAAGTGAACTGGGTGCGACGCGCTC
>JAASFV010000937.1:0-13044 GCA_023334015.1 Globisporangium paddicum
GCCGAGAGCGCCGTGGCGTTCATGCGGTTGTGTGACAGCACCTTCTCGTACGCGATCATCGTGTTTTGGTCGTCGCCCATCATGTCGGCGATGCGGCCAAGCGAGAGCCACGCCTCCTCATTAGCGGCCGACAACTGGCGCATGAGCTGCACGTGCCCCACAAAAACAAACAAAAAAAACACATACACAGAAAGTAGAAACAAAGTTAGCGCACCCATCTCTCAGCATAGAGCACCACTTTCCACAGCCACATGCTCGCCACACACGTACGCTGTTGCTCTCCTCCGTCTGTGGCGTCGCCATAGCGCGGTCTCTCGTCGTCTCGTCCGCCGCAGGAGCTTCTCTCCGCTGGTGGTGCGCGCTGCTCTCTCTTGTGCTGCGGAATGCGGAATGCGATCCCAAGTGCAACAAACAGGCGAAGTGGCTGGAAAAGACTCACAGGAGAGAGAGGGAGCGTTTTTTGGGGGGATGGGCTGTATCCGGATGTCCGGATACGGAGAAAGCGTGACGCGCGTGACGCACGGACAGGAGTGAACCTCGGTTGTTTTTTTGCGAATGTGTTGGAGGAAAGAGCTGCTGGAGCAAGTTGTCTTACTGTGGATGGCGCAGACAGACATGATTGCGAAGGCTGGCCACAAGGAGTACAAATACATTTGTCTTATGCGAGCTTCTCCCTTCACTGCTGCTGCACAAAGTGTGACCGTGGGCGTGTGTGTGCGAAGTTGAAACAGGCAATGGCAAGTCGTTCAGCTACCAAGACAGCAGCCGCCGCCAGCGACATCAATATCAGCCCAAGTGCTTCTCTGGCGCGGAGTCTCACCTCCACAAACAGCACACACATACTGGTCCTCAATAATTTCAAACGGCTGGTTGTGCTCATGGGACGTCACACGTTTGACGCGAAGAGGCGGCGGCCTGTCGGCGCCAGCCATTTCGCTTCCTCGCCACCACTTGATACTGTATCTGACACAAGCCTTGACATAATTCAGTCGGTGTAATGATGTGTGCCTTGTGCCAGTCGACTTTCGAGATCGTGGCAGCAGTCACCCGACCAAGCAGACCCCAATTCTAAAATGAATTGCTTGTTCCTCAAAAATGAGCAACAAAAAATGATTAAAAAAGGGAGAAAACATGGTGTGCTCTTATGTTAGCAATCTCCATACTAAAGAGCACGCCATGTTTTCTCCCTTTTTTAATCATTTTTTGTATCGGATGACAACGAGACAACAATTATACCATAATTCTGCTTTTTGTTGTTGTCTCTGTGAATTGCGGCAATTCATTTTAGAAATGCTTTTTTGTGATCAAGTTGCAAGTTGCAGCCTACGCACACAGTGATGATGCTCATTTGGCGAAATTGGCTCATTGACGCCAGCGACGCACGAAGAGAGAGCGGAGTATGTGGCGCTGGATCCCGAGCACCCGCCACGCGTCGCGCGCAATACAAGTGCAGCGTGTGCGGCCTGCGCTCGCACAGCAGACTCATGCGTTCTTGTTGCTCGTGCAGCCGCGCAAGCAGGACCAGCAGCGGCCTTTTCGTAGTAACGGCGTGTCTCTGCACGGCATCACGAGCGGCTCACGCTCGTTCAGTGTCGGCAAAGCACCGGTGGCGACGTCGTCGAGCGCTGCAGACACAGCAGAGAGTGAGGAGCGCGAACTCCAGGATGCAGAGGCTCGGGTGGTGAACCAAGGTGCGAGTGTGGCTACTTGTCGAGCTACATTGTAATAATGGTGCTAATGGTTATCGCTCATGCTGCTGCGCTTAAACTGTAGGAGCGGAGGCGATCAAGATTACACGCCTGGGGATGTATGTGAACCTGAGCATGGCGTTCACAAAGGTGCGCACCTCAAATAGCGCTGTGTGAGCTAGCTGCTCTTGAATTTCGTTATTAGACTGACTTGGGAAACGGTTGATCAGGGCACGCTTGGCGTCGCGACGCACTCGAGCGCATTGATCGCCGACGCGATGCACTCGCTCTCTGACTTGCTCTCGGATTTCGTCACGCTCTGGAGCGTGCGCGTTGCGCGCTTGCCTCCAGATCCAAAGCACCCTTACGGTAAAGCGATCTCCCATTGAGTACTTGTATGTGCATAGCCTTTTGGTGCCTGGTCTAGTTCTAACAAGCGCTCAACTTGGCAATATTGCTATAGGCTACGGCAAGTTCGAAGCCGTCGGTTCGCTGTCCGTTGGTGCGATTCTCGTGTGTTGCGGTCTCGGTATTGGCGTCGACGGGCTCCAGAGTCTACAGGAAGTCTGGGCCGGCGGTGCTGGTCAGGCTCTGCCATCGTTCTCCGTCCCGTTCTTCCCAGGTACACTGTAGTAAGAAGCTTTCGTCCAGCTCTACGTATGTGTGTTATTAACTATATGCTAACTAAACGCACATAGATCTGGAACGGAATGCGCAGTTGGCGCTCGCTGCCGGAGCGGCAGGAGTCTCGATCCTGGCAAAAGAAGCGCTGTACCACGCGACCGTCAAAGTTGGCGAGGAAGCGAGGAGCAAAGTGAGTATTAGTCAGCTAGGCGTCTGCTGCCTTGAGAATAGATTGAGAAGACTTGGGACACTCATCGCTGGTCTGCTATTTAACTGACTGCTCGTTAGGTTTTGATTGCGAACGCGTGGCATCATCGCACGGACGCGATCTCCTCCGTCGTCGCACTGGGCGGAATCCTTGGAACGATGGCTGGCATGCCGCTTTTTGATCCAGGTACGGAGCTCCTCGCTTGTGCACGAGTCTACTGCTCTGCGTTAACCAACCAACTTGTGATTGTGTGTAAACTTAGCTGCTGGCATCGCTGTCGCTGCCATGATTGTCAAGACCGGTGGCGAGATCTGCCTGGACAGGTAAAGCTCTGTTTTTTCATAACCCCGTCTGCATCTTATAAAATAGTGTGATCTAACAGATCGTACATGTATTTTATTTAACTTCAGTGTGCGAGAACTGACAGACAAAAGCGTAGAAGCAGAAATTCTGGAGCTCCTGAACGAAGTGGTGCGTGGGTATTTTTGTTTTAAAGTGCTATTCTTGGGGGGTCACTGGAGCTCACTTCCGACTAACCTGCCATTTTTTGTTGTTGTAAACTTAAAATTTGTTGCATCGTTAGTCCCGCAATGTGGATGACGTTCGCCACGTTTCCCACATTCGCGCACGACGAATGGGGCCGTACACACTGGTGGATCTGCGCGTTCATGTACGTCGCTATCCCTTAATTGAACTGCTATAGTGTTGGAGGCTGTTAACTATTGCGACTAATCGTGATATCCTTGTGGATTTACAGCTCCATGCTCGGACGAGTATCTCGATGGCTCAACAGGTATGAATATCACCAGCTTTACCTGTTTTTTCAATAGCTTAACCAGCTCATGCTCACTTGCTGCATTGCTGTTGGTAGATTTCTGCTCGCGTGCGATCGCACATCTTGCGCAAAGTGCTGGATGTATCCGAGGTGCTCGTGCACATTGACGTCGAGTTCGGTGAGTTTTTTTTATCAGCTTTCGCATTTAAAGTTGCTATGAATGTGCTCATCTCCTAATATGTCTGATTAGCCGCAGCGGATCGGTCGAAAGTGAGCAGCAAGTTGCTCTTTGAGAAGGAGATGCGGCCGTACAAGGAAATCAAGAAAGACGTCGACGCCGTGCTCGCTGGGATCCCCGAAGTCGTGGCAACCACGCACGTGAACACACACTGGGTGCCGTACCTCAACGGGAGCGGCACTGTCGTCGATGTCGCGATCGTCGTGCATCCAGATCTGAAGGTCGGAGACGCGCACTCGGTCGCCAAGAGAGCTCGCAAGTACGTTATTTATGCTTGGCTGAACTCACAAAAGTCTGTACTAATTCGTTTCCTATGAATTGTTTTTTTTTTTTTAATTGCAGGGCCATTGAAGCCATTTCGTACGTGTCGGAAGCCGATATCCACTTAGAGCTTCTCGATGAGTACCGCGAAACTGAGTCCGTCTAGGAACCACACACGCGAATGAATGTATCACCAAGCGTTGAGTTAGGAATACACAACACACAATTTTGTCAACAACAGCAACATGTGCTTCGCGCGCTTCTGATTCCCACTGCGACGGATGTTGATCCAAGCTGTTCAAGAGATTCGCGGTCGTGTACCCAAGCCCAAACAGACATGGCTACACTTTTTGTGTTGTTGAGCATTTTCTCGTGATGGCAATCAAAGATGATTGAGCAAACACTTTTGTGACATCTTCGTTTTAGTGCCACGGCACTCCTTATATATGCACCACTTTGTCAAACAACGAAAACAGCAAGAGGACGCCCAGCTCAAGAGCTCATTCTCCCTCACGCTCACGCGCAGCAGCACACTCACGAGCACAATGGCCGACCAGACAGCCGCCTACAAGCGCGGCTTCGCGATGGACTTTCTGATCGCGGGCCTGGCCACGAGCGGCGCGTGTATCGTGTCCAACCCCATGGAGGTCGTCAAGACGCGCATGCAGCTGCAGGGCGAGCTCGCCAAGACCGCGGTCGCGGGCCACGCGGTGCCGACCGTGCGCTACAGAAACTTTGCGCACGGCTTCTACACGATCTGCCGCACCGAGGGGCTCGTGGGCATCCAGCGCGGCCTGCTGCCGGGCATGGCGTACCAGGTAAGGGGCGACAAGAGCTGAGCAGCTACGCTGAGGATCTCGTAATGATAGGCTCATAGTGCTGCTGCTGATGTTTGTTGCTTGTACGCAGACGTTCTTGAACGCGCCGCGTCTGGGGCTCTTTGAGCCGATCCAGAAGCTCTACGGCGCCACGGACCCGACGCATTTCTCCTTCCCGATCCGCAACGTCGCCGCTGCTGCCACCTCAGGTTCGTCCATGCCGCCACGAATGCATGTTGTATCGTACGCCACATCATCCGATCTCTGATTTTGACATGATTCATCACCTCCTGCTTGTCCAATAGGCTTGATTGGCGCGTGCATCGGCAGTCCGTTCTTCCTCGTCAAGGCGCGCATTCAGGCTGCGAGCTCGACGGCGACGATCAACTCGCAATACGCATACACGGGCATGGTAGGTCGACGCTTTTATCCCGTTCGCTTCTATGATGCATGTTCTAACAAGCACACCTATGTTGCGTATTAGATGGACGGCTTCCGAAAGATTCTGCAGACCGAGGGTGTCAAGGGACTCTATCGCGGCATGTCGGGCGCGGTGCCTCGCGTCTCCGTAAGTCGAAAGTTGGGCCAGCGAATAGTTGATGTTCATTTTGAGCTGATGTTGAAAATGGATGTTGCAACCTACAGATCGGCTCGGGTACGCAGTTGGCGACCTACACGCAGGCCAAGACGCTCGTGATGGCCGCAGGCGTCGAAGACGGCTTCCAAGTGCAGCTCGGCTGTAAGCGTATATGTCGCTTTACTATCATATCAATCGTGCTGTAGAACCTGACTCGTCCGTCTTGTGGTGCTTGACTACTACAGCAAGCATTGTGAGCGGCTTTTGCGTGACCACGGCCATGAACCCGTTCGACGTGGTGTCCACGCGCCTGTACAGCCAGAAGGTCGTGAACGGCAAGGGCGAGCTCTACAGCGGCGTGGGCGACTGTCTCGCCAAGACGTTCCGTGCTGAGGGCATCCGCGGCTTCTACAAGGGCTGGACGGCGCACTACTTCCGCCTCGGCCCGCACACCGTCTGCACCTTTGTCTTCTGGGAGCAGGCTAAGAAGTTCGCCGCTGACAACGGCTATTGAGCGTAATGTATTGAATGGTAAGGGCTCTTCAATACGTGTCCACACACATCATGTAGACATTTGTTGAAATGGACAGATTCGTGCACCATAGATAAAGTAGAAGTGCAGGTACAATCTCTAATTTGGTCAACAGTGTCTCTCTCAATCCGTATATGTTGTAGCATCCATTCTACTTGCTCTCCATCATGCCCTCCTTGACCTTGAGCTGCACGTCCAGGTTGCTGCTCTGCTTGAGCAGCTCGCGTACAGCCATGGTCGCGTACGAGGACGGATTGAGCTGGAACTCGAGGCACAGCGCGCGGTACTTGGCTCCTGGAATCGAGTCCTGGGTCGGTTTGTACTCGAGGCGGTCCACATCCGTCTCGAGCAGCGGCACGGTCGGGTCGTCGTAGCGCTTGATCGCGTGCGAGACGCTCAGCGGCTTCTTGAGTACGTGACGGAAGGAACCCGGCAGGTGGTATTCCGAGTTGGTCGCACGCTGCAGCGAGTCAAAGTCGACGCTGTCGGCCGCCAAGATCGCCTGGTACCGGGCGCGCAGGTCGTTCTCCGGGTACTGGATGTCGTAACCTGGAAGCGGGAGCACGACATCATAGATCGAGTATTGCGTAATGTTTTCTGGCGTCACGACCACGGGCTTTGCGCTAGCGCTGGCGGCAGTGCCTCGTCGAGGCTTCTTGGTCGCTGGGCCTTGCTCGGAGTCGTCGTTATCTGCACCGACAACAGCGGCGTCGTCGTCCGCGACAAAGTCCTCGAGGAGCGCGGCGGCGTTGTGCGGGATCACGAGGTCGCCCACGATGGGCGCGTCGCTGGCGAACTTGCTCACGCGGTCGCTCACGACCATGTTCCACACAAAGCTCTGGTACGCGTGCGTGTACATCTGAGTCACACAGACAAACAAGAACAACAGTGTTGTTAGATCGTCCCCAATTACCCCAAGGTTGCAGCATCCTATATTAAAAAAATCCTTTACCATGCGCAGATGCCGCGGGATGCACTGGATCGCCTGCGCGTAAGCCTCGAGGCCGTAGGTCTGCAGGCCCTGGAGCACTGCCCGCTCGGCGATCAGGTACGGCGGCAGCGCTCGCAGCGCCGCGTCGACATCCTGATTCTCCTGGAACTGCTGCCGCGCCGCAGCAATCTTACTCGCGTCGCCGTCCTGGGGTTTGAGCACCAGGTCAACCACGAGTTGGTAGTCGCGCTGCAGGATCGCGCGGCCGATCTCGTGGGTTGGGATGGACTTTGTGCCGAACCGCTGGAGCCCAAAGTAGTTGATGAAGCCGCGCGCGGCCCAGCTGACCACGGCCGCGTGGACCTGCTCGTCCGAGACCACGTTGTCCGCAGGCAGGCTGCGGATCGCGAGTGAGAACTGGTTGCCTTGCAGGTCGCCCAGATTGAGCTTGTGCGGCACGTACGCGGCGTCACCCACGACAAAGTTAAACGTCTCGAGGTCCCGCCCGGCGCGGTTGAGCATCTCGAGGCGCTCCATGGAGCCGCGGTAGAGCGTGCAGAACTGGGTCGTGATTCCACGTTTGTCCTTCGTGCCGGCGTAGCTGAAGGCCGAAACGTTGACGCCCATGGCCTTCGCGAGCTGGCTCATCACGCTGTTCGTCTCCAGGTTGCGCTTGTAGAGCACGAACTGGAGGAAGTCCGGCCGGTTGCTCGGCCATTTGTTCTTCCCGCCGCGCTGGTCCACGTCCTTGCGCTTCTTGCCGCCGACGGTCATGCGCCGCACGCGGACGAGCGACACGTCGCTGCTCTTTGGGTCAGCGACAGTGTCCGAGACCACGAGATTCTCGCCCCACTGGCGGATGCACTCGTGCACGGCCGTGCGCGCGTCCTTGGTGGCGATCTCGGGGAAGAAGAACGCCTCCTGCGGCTCTTGAGCTGGCTTATCATTGGTTAATGGGGCAGGCTGCTCATCACCTTCACCAGTAGCCGCCTTGTTGCTGTTCTGCTTGGCGCCCTGGGCCGCGACTTGTTCGTCCAGCACCTTGAGCATGAACTTTTCCAGACTCGCAGCCGTCTCTTGGCTACAGATATCCGCGATCTTGAGCCTCAGCTGCGCGATATTGGCGCGCTCGAGCTGCGCGGCCTGCTCGCGCTTGCTCCGGTTGAACATGCCGAGCAGTCGGCCGGCGATGTTGCCCACGAGCGAGTGGATCGCCGGCGGAATTGCCATCTTCGAGGCGTCCTGCTGGGCGTCGTTGAGAAAGCTGAAGACGCGCTGCTTAAAGAGCTCGCTCACTTTCTGCTCCTTACCCTTGGCGCGCGCCGACGTGAAGCGCTTGACGTCCGTGAGCTGCGCCACCGCGCCACTGAGCGCCACCTCGCGAACGATGAAGTCTGAGTAGCGTTCCTTGATCGTGCCGTGGAAGCCGACGACGTCTGGCGCTAAGAACTGCTGGATGCCCACGACCGACTCGTCCACGCTCTTGGCCACGCCATCCATGTAACCTGGGCCGCGGAAGTTGGTGTAAGACGAGTCGTCTCGGTTGCCACGACCGCGGCCGCCGCCGCCACGTCCACCGCGTCCACCGCCGCGTCCTCCGCGTCTGCCGCCGCCGCCGCCACGGCCGGAGCTGAACTGCGAACGACCCATGAGGGAACTTGGTGCTGGTGGCGCTGCTGTTGTGGTCACACGAAGCGCTGAGACAGGGCACGGATGAGTGCGGAGCAAGAGAGTGCGCAGCGCAATCGTGGTGGAGCTGGTCGCTTCGCAGCAAGAGCTCGTGGTCGACACGCACGCGATTGCGATGCGTTCTTGATGGCAAGAATGATTGAGCTCTTCGTTTCAACACCAACCAAAACAGGGTAAATAGTGACATTTTGCACCTATTTTGAGCAACCTTGTGGTTGAAAAAGGGGATCTGGTTGCTTAATTAGAGCTAGTCCCCGTTTCAGTGACGGCGTCGCTTTAAAAAAGAAGGTAGAACTGCCGCGCGGATTCTTGTGGATGAATCCTCAACTTCCAAGATGTGCGACCACGAGAGCATGATCCGGCGTAATGCAGCTCGCCACTCACATATTCCAGCGCAGTTGTTCAACCCAACAACCCCTGTTTTGTAGCTTCACCAGCACGCAACACCTTTTCAACCAAATCCCATTCATATGGTCAACTCACTTTAGTGACACGTTTTCCACTCGAAAAAAGGCATTGGTCGACGAGCACGACCAAGGAAAAAGAGACATCCATTCGGCTATTCGCGCTCTCTTGTCTGCAGAGCCATGGACGCGCGGCGGCACCACAGCAGCAGCAGCAATGGCAGTGGCGGGCGAGGAAGCTTTAACAGCAACAGGCGCGGACGCGGCGGCGGGCGTGGCGGTAATGGCAGTGGCCGAGGCGGCAGCAGCTTCCAGCACGGCGGCTCGTACTGGTTCAAGGGCGAGGGCTACAACGACCACGAGGCCGTGAGCATCGACGAAGAAGTGGTCGGCATCAGTGGCTTCCTCGCGCCCGCGCAGCCGGGCTTCAGCGGCCTCGTGAAGCAGCGCTTCTCGGACTTTATCGTGCACGAGATCGCCGCGAACGGCCAGCAGGTCGTGCTCACGAGCCTTGCCAGGAAGAAGAAGCACGTGAGCCACCAGTTCCAGGACCTCGTTGCGGGCTTTGCCTACGGCGAGGCGAGCGTCAGCTCCAACTACAGCGCGAACGGACAGCCAAAGGTTCGCAGCGAGTGCCTCCAGGTGCTGCGCGACGTGGGCGAGCAGCTCGGCAAGCAGAGCTACGGCCTCGTGCTCCAGGGGCGCAAGGCGCTCGCGGACCAGCACGCGCGCAAGCTTGTGGCGCTCGTGCAGGCCGAACTCGGCAAGAAGATGGGCAAGGACTTTAGTGACTTCATTGGTCAGGTCCAGCGCGCGCAGGAAGACGAGCAGCTCCAAGCTGCTGCTCACAACAGTGACACTGGTGTCAGTATCAAACCCGAGCCAATCAATGCCCCGCCGCTCGTGTTCTACATTGGCGGCCTGAACGAGAAGCGCGAGCGCGTGTTTCTGCACGAGACCATGCGGCGCTATGGCAAGTCGCTCATCGTGGCCGACACGATCACGTCCGAGGACCAGAGCCAGGTCATCCGCGTGCGGCGCGCGTTCTCACCCGGCCAGGCCATGAAAGGCGAGCGTGACCCGCGCAAGGACTGGCCCGTTGGGCAGCGTGAGTTATTCTCTATATTTATGGAATCTGTCCGTATCGTATCCTATCCAACTGTCTGATTCCTGTGTGTGCTATGTTTCCTCTTCAAGCCGAGTACCTCCAGTTCGTGCTTTACCGTCGCAACAAGGAAATCTCGGCCGTGGTGAACCAGATGGCGTCAGTGCTAAAGGTGAACCCGTCCGTGTTCTCCGTAGCGGACCCGAAGGACAAGCGCGGCGTGGCCACGCAGCTCTGCACGGCCCACCGCGTGACGATCGAGAAGCTCCAGTCGCTGCAGAAGTTCAATACAAGCCGGGCCCTGGACGAGTTCCAGTTCCTCGTCGGTGGCCGTGTCAAGTACGTCCCGACCAAGCTCGCGCTGGGCGACTGTCTCGGCAACCGCTACTCGATGGTCATCCGTGGACTGGCCGACACGGACCTCACGACCGCGCAGGCCCTCGATGAGACTGTGGCCAGCTGGCAGCAGCGAGGGTTTGTCAACTTCTTCAGCCTCCAGCGCTTTGGGAGCTCGGCTACGCCGTCCCACTTGATTGGCCGTGCCGTGTTACGCAAGGACTTCAAGCTCGCCGTGCTCCTGTTGTTGCGGCCGCAGGATGGCGAGGCGAGCAAGATCCGCGAAGCCCGCGAGCATTTCCGCCAGCACAAGGACGTCTCGGCTGCGCTGCGCATGCTACCACCGTTCCTGGTCCCCGAGCGCGCCGTGCTGGAAGGTTTGCTGCAGAACGGCATTGACGCGAATGAGCTCGCATTCCGAGCCGTCCCACTCAATTACCGGGTTGCATACGTCGAGGCGTACCAGAACTACGTCTGGAACGAGATGGCGAGTCGACGCATCGCCTCGTTATCGTCTGAGAAGGCGGAGATTGGTGACCTCGTGCTGGTTAAGGAAAGCGAACATGGTGATGGTGAGCCAGCCGCGAAGCGAATCAAGACCGAGGCTGGGGCGGCAGTAACAGGATCAGACGGCAAGGTGCTGGTGCTGACTGAGAGGAATGTTCATGAGTACAGTATCGAAGACGTCGTGTTACCGCTGCCGGGCCACTCGGTCGTGTATCCAGTGAACGAGATCGGCGCAGCGTACCAGAAGATGCTCACGACGGACGGGGTGGACCTGGCTTCGTGGCTCGGCCAGCAGCAGTCGCAGTATCAACTCGAGGGCGCGTACCGCCACGTGGTAAAAAAACCCTTCTCCGTGTCGGCCCACGTGCAGGAGTACGAGAACGCCAACAAGCCACTGCTTCTCACGGACGTGGACCATTTGATGGCAGCACAGCAGAGTCATGGCGGCGCAGGCGAACCTGAGCTCAAGCCCAAGGCTGCCACGGCAACAGAATCAGCAGAGGGGCCGGTGGCTGGGAAGAAGCGCGCACTCGTGCTTCACTTTGGGCTGGCGTACGGATCGGACGCCACGGTCGCTGTGCGCGAGCTCATGAAGCAGAACAGCAGTGTCCACGTCCAGTGGCAGCTGTTGGACCAGCACGCGGCCAGCAAGACTGATAACTTTGGTGTGAAGACTGAGCTGGGACTGGGGGCGAAGAAGAAAGCTACGGGCGTGAGTGTGTCGGCGGCTGGGGGCAGCCGGGTAGAGAAGAAGATCATCGCGCAGAAGAAGACGCAGGTGTCCATCGGCCGCCCGGGCTTCAGTCTCGGCAAGTACTAGGTTCATGTGCTTCGATTAGTTAGTAGGTTCGATAGGATAGCTCTACGATAGGGAGTTGGGACGTCTCTTGCGGACGAGATGGCATGGAGAGCGAGAAGAGCGCTTCGGCGATGAGACGGCTGCCACGATCCGCTTTCGTCGTGGCAGTGCTGAAATTGGTCGAAAAGGCAGACCTTGTGATTTGGAAATAAACAAGAGGTGAAATCGTGAGAGCTCCATACTCCAAGAGACGCAGTCAGAGTGAGGGGCGTGTGGTGGCGAATCTTGTCGGTTTGTCGTGTTGGATCTGATGTTGCTGCGGTTAGTGCGTCTGCTGGTGTCATGCGAGTACGTACTGAAGAAGTAAATCAGCTGAATTGCTTTATCAAAATATGTGTTCCCTGCGTGAGATTGGGTCCCAACAAGCACACATCCCACGAACCAGCCTGCATTCAGGTCCATGCACAGCGCTGCAATGAAGACGAGCTCCGCACAAACTCTGCCATCGTCGGTCGACCATTCCTCTTCCCCCATTGTCGCTAGCAGCTAGTAGCGATAGAGCTTGGCCGTCTTGGTCTGCTCCATGTCGATCTTGTGGCCGAAGAGGTCGCGGATGTTGCTCAGGCGGTACTTGATCTGAGGCGCTAGTGCACCACGCCATCCACGCAGACGAGAATCTCATAGGCGTCGATTAGCAGATCGACTCGGCCTGGGTTCGGTAAAACCGTGTCGACCGGCGTCCACCTTGTCGATCATCAGCCCAACGCCCAACGCAATTTCGAAGCAGTTGTTGTCGCCCAGTTCGTACTCGAGCTGCACCGAGCATTGAATGTCTACATCTACTCCTCACGTGCAGTGATAGCAAACACGTCAGGAATCACGATCGCAAGGACACTCGCGAAATTGACTGGCTGCGGAACTGCAACTCACTTCTGTCCGTGCGTCACGCCCGTCACGCTGCACCAAGCAAGGTTTTTTACCCCATTTCTTTCCCACGAGGTTTTTTACTAGTGACCATCACTCTGAAATCGACGGACGCTGTTTGTTTCGCGGCCTCGCAGTCGCCCAGTCTCGCAGTTCCCCCCAGCAGCTCAGCAGAAGACGGCGGACCTCTTCCCCTGTCTCCCTCCATCCCCCGCTGCGTCTGAAGAAGGCGACCCGCTCCCCCCCCCTCCGCCCCTTGCTGTCGCTACGAGTGACGACGCACGAGTGGCCCCCCCTCTCTCTCTGTGAACAAAAGAATTCAAATTTTCAAACGCGAGCCAACATGGCGGCTGTCAAGCGCGAGGAAGAAAACAACAGCGTACGTGACGGTGTCTCTATATGCGCATGCGTGTGTGTATGTGTCTGTGGGTAGCTGACTATGATGCGTGTGTGTGTGTTTGTTGTTGTTTTTTTTTTTTCAGTTGTCGCGCCAGTTGTCGGCCGCTAATGAGGAGGCGTGGCTCTCGCTTGGCCGCATCGCCGACATGATGGGCGACGACCAAAACACGATGATCGCGTACGAGAAGGTGCTGTCACACAACCGCATGAACGCCACGGCGCTCTCGGC
>JAASFV010000938.1:0-13026 GCA_023334015.1 Globisporangium paddicum
ACTGTGCCACGGGCAGGCAACTAGGGCGGGGTTGTCTGGATCTTGCTTGGACAGAGAAGAATGCCAACTGAGCGCGAATTGACCTTTGCGAAGATCCAAACGTCAGTTAGATCCAAACGCCAGTTAGATCCAAACGCCAGTTAGTAAAATACAGCAAGCCAGTGTGTGGTCGTAACTGTTGCATTTTGAATCGCATATCATCTCGTCTTTTTCTGGCGGTTAGTAAATTCGGCGAATTTATTTATGATGTGAAACTTACATGTACATGCTCTTTTCCTCCAGGGTTCGGGCAAATGCTTTTTTGGTGCACATGACTACGACAATTAACTCGAGGATTACGGTACCAGATAAAGTATGTGGTGGTCGAAATACCAGCCCATGTTGTTTAAACAGTAAACCCCATCCACTTGGTTTGTAGGTTGTTTGGTAGTTTTTCCCCAAACTACTGGTTCATATCAGTATATCGGTAAGATACCGTCGCAAAGTCATACCGGTATCCAAAAGGCAATTTGCTGTCAAAAGCAACGAGCATGAGCAATGGCGTCGCGCTGCTGGACGACGTCGTGCGCAAGTATGGCGTCACCAAGAGCTTCTCGCCCCAGGTACGCTACCAATATAGAGATCTCCATCTATCGATTGATATGTGTAGCGTCCTCTCGCTCTCTATATGAGCACGAAGGCATCACGAGAGAGCGACGACTGACTATTCATCTTTCTTTGCATTATGATTTGTGTCAAATTAACCACAGGACGACGAAGAGCAGGACGTGGTGATGACGTCTATGAGCTTCCACCAGCAAGGCGAGCTGTGTGTCACGGCGCGCAACGACGGCGTCATATCCGTCATCAACTGCCTCAGCGGCATGTACGTATACGCTGTTCAAGTTGATTATGTTAACGACACCATGCGCGCGCGACTGATGCTGTGATGTGAACATGACTGACTCGCTGCTACCACAGGATCACCAAGACGATTCTAACGAAGCGCTACGGTGTGGACCTGGTCAGGTTCACGCACCACTCCGACAACATCCTCTTCTCCTCCATGAACGACGCAAACGACTGTACGCAGCGTATCTCATTCTATTGGCTTCACTCTATCCTACGGCACGCTTAGTAACTCTCTCTGACTGGCTTGTACCTTGCAGATCGCATCCGCTATCACTCGCTCTTTGACAACAAATTCCTCCGGTATTACAGTGGCCACACCGCCAGGTACCTTCGCTTCTGCATTGATCTACTGAGCCCCATAGACATCCACACTGACAAACATACATAATGTATCGACAGAGTCACGTCGTTAATGATGCATCCGACTGCAGACGAATTTCTCTCGTGCTCGCTCGACGGCACGGTCCGACTCTGGGATTTCCGCTCCCCTGACGCTCGGGTACGGTCCTAACTTCGTCTCTTCTTGGCTTAGAATGGCGGTTGAGAATGACCCCAGGCTCACTTTGTTCTTGCCTTGTAAAGGCCATAATCCGTGTCGATCACCATCCAGCAGTGAGTGTCTGTGGCGCGTACGACCAGGAAGGCGTGGTCTTTGCCGTGTACACGGACGACCACCTCGTACGCATGTACGACGCGCGCAACTTCCAGGACGGACCGTTCGCCAAGTTCTCGCTGTACGACAACAGCATCCTGGGCGTGCTGGACCCGTACTTGGCGAGACTGCAGGCGCCCAACGTGAACGCGAAGAAGCTGCATGCGCTCGACATCAAGTTCAGTCCCGACGGGAACCAGCTGCTCGTGACCACGAACCGGGGCGTCTTCCTGCACCTGGACGCCTTTGAGGGCCACTTGCTGCACATGTTCACCAAGCACGACGGCAGCCAGCGTGGTGACATCAAACTGGGAAGCGCCTACTCTGCAGACGGTGCGTACGTGACCACGGGTTCGGATGATGGCCGCATCTTTGTCTACAGGACGTCCAATGGTGAGCACGTCCACACTTTGCCACGAGGCCACCAGGGGCCAGTGATGGATCTCCAGTGGAACCCGCAGCGCCATATGCTCGGCAGCATCGGATCCAACTCGACGGTCTTCTGGACGGCGGGAAACCTGTAGTGCGGGAGATTCAGAGACGGTGCTAATGTGGTGAAAGCTCGATCGTGATAATGATTAACGGTTCGGCTCGTTTTGTCCATGGTGCTGAGGCTGTGGTCACTGAGGTTTGCATGCAGTTGGCTCCCTCATAGGGCAGCATAAAGGAACCCGCCAGACAACGTCGAGATAACCTAAGCAATGCTGCCACCTAGGTAATGTGAAATTGCTGGATAGTTCTATTGGCAAACGATAGTTACGTTGCTTCAGTTTTCATCGCTGGTCCCAGCAGCAGTGACTTTCGACCTTGCAGCTGGTTGTTCATTACCCACGAAACAATCTCAACAACCTCTCAACTGACGTGAATCACACAACGCGATGCTCTAAGGACGTCGCAAATCGCGTCATGATTGCGAACACGGTCGAGTCCACTCGCAAATACACCGATGTTGTGTCCGATAGCACAACCCCAGCGCTCAGAAATGCCAAACGAGCCTACATCGAGAATCCGTCAGGCAGTTGCTCTGTGTCAGAACGCTCCAAGCGCCAGCGCATAAGTGGACGTGCCCAGTTAACACTCTATCGGCTTTCGACTGAAGTGCACGATTTGCAGCGTCTTGTTCGCAATTATCGATCACCATGCTCAATCTCGTTGATCGACTAAACTAGGAGCTCAAAGTACTCGAGTACCGCCGCATTCTAGCCAGCGTTGCTGTGACGTGCTTCACCTCACCAGAGAAGTAGATTGACCGTGCTGCGATGGCCAAGCAGGACCAGTTTGAAGCTGATTACTGGGTGGTTTGATTCATCCGTCACACTTGTTGCACTGAGGGACAGTAAACTGCGGCGGATGAACCACATCACCACACACCCAACTTTCAGTCAGTCAATTTCCGAGGTTGGGATCACATACGCACGGGAGCAAGAATGGATCGATCACCTCAGGGGTTAATTATCGAAGGTGCGTCTACTATATCTACTTTGCTGGGAGCATGTCCTTGAGCTGCTTGAAAAAGTCTCGGAACGCATCCTTGGGCTCCTTGTTCGTGGGGATGTAGTGGCCTCCACTGTGCAAGAACACGTTTGGCTCGACAAAGCCAGCCGCGAGGCTCTTGGAGCTCTCGGGCGCGACGACGGCGTCGGTCTCTCCGATCACATGGAGCGTCGGGATCGCCAGGCTGAAGTCCACGTTGCCAACGTTCGGGTCGCGCGACTGCGGCGCTGACACGAAGATGCCAAAGTGAAACGTCGAGGTCCAGTCTTCAGGCTTGTCTGTTGTTTTATGCACACGTATAGAGCAACGCCAACGGTGGTTAGCTAGACCTGCGAGCATAAATAGTCGCCTAAAAGAGCAATGAATGTACGTACGCTGGTGCTGGAAGATGAGCGAGGCGATGGTTCCGCCCTGGCTGAATCCAAAGATGCCGTCGAATGGACCCTGCTCGCGCACGATCTTGGCGAGGTACGCGATCGCCTCATCCACCTGGGAGAGCGTCACTTTGCCCGAGAGCTCGTCCACGTGGAAGCCAAACCACGAGAGCTGCTGGTGCTGGAACGTCTGGGTGGTGTCGCTCTGAGTGACTGCATCATCACCAGCAGCAGTTTCGCTACAAAGACCCACAAGACCCACGATGAGCCATCTAGTCGACATGCAGTCGACAAGGTGATTTACATGGGCATATAGTGTACCTCGTGGCGTTCTTGGACTGGGTGAACGGGTCCTTCTGAATCACGATGGGCGCGTCGACGCACACTATCACATTGCTATATTCACACACCTGAGCACACGCCATACGAATCCAATGAACCTTACTAACACACAAGCGCAGCATCTCGCCGTTCTGCGCATAGCCGTGCAGACAGAGCACGCGGAGCTTGGCGTTGGCTGTGGAGCTCACGCTTTGCTGCTCTGTATGCGAGTGTCGTGACTGGAGGAGGCCACTTGGTGCGTCGAGTGAAGACGATTGGGATGTGATGCTTGTCAACAGCTCTGAAGTTGCCAATCTGAGGCAATCGTGTGATGATTACGTAATGGATTGCCTCACATACGTACTTAACGCTAAGTGCGATCTGATAACATAGACAGCATAGCTCAGCTTATGAAGGCGAATGGAACCGTGACAACGTGCGGCAGCTCGAGCAGCGCCAAGAGCGCGTCTGTCTGAGGATTTCCCATACGAAACTCGCTCGCACTGCCACTCTCCTGGCCCAGCGGTGGCGCAGTCATCACAAAGTTGCTTGGCCACTCGCCTCGCACCTTGTTCTTCAATTCTGGAGAGTTGCTGAAGGCCTCGTCGAGTCGCTGCTCCACCCACTCGACGTCCACGTCATGTGCTCCGTTGGGAGGACAATGGGTCTCCTGGCACTGGATGCCAAATGGTGCGTGGCGCGTAGAATCGCGAGCCATTCTGCGTCCATCAGCACTCGGAGCTCTTCGCCTTCATCGCAGTCTTCATTCTCCAGCAAGGCCTCATCAAGCGCCGACGGCAGTTTGAGCACTTCCAGGCAGGCTTTCCCAGGCAAACACTTGCTCAGCGCCAGGAAATGCGTCTTCTCCTCGGCGTGCTGTACTTGGGCTTCAAAGCGGAGGTGCATGTGGCCCGCGAGCCACTCCCTAGGACGCAGCGTCTTGAGCAGATGCTCACTGTCCGGGCTCCCAAAGCTACCGAGCGCAATGCTGAACTTGAAGTCTGGCCGCTGCACAAGCAGCCCAGCCTTGTCGCCGTGGTCTTCAATGTGTGTGGGCCAGTCGTGCGACAGGAACGCATCCAATTGTCGCCTGGGCTTGCCACCCGTGGCGGCCAAGTGCGCAAGCTGGTAGATTTCAAACTCGCGCACGCAGTAGACGCTCTTGACCGCATCCTTGTTGTACGGCGCCGTCTCAAAGTGGCCCTTGTGGTAGTGCTTGGCCTGGTAAATCCCCGAGATCCCAGCGAAGCGCAGACCACCAACGTTAATGACGCCCGCAGCACCCAGATAAAATCTTGGGGGCCACCCAGCTGCCGTAGTGGAGCTCCTGGAGGTAGTTGGACGCCTCGTGGTTGCCGCCGATGAAGATCGTGAGCACACTCGCGCGCTTCTCGCCCGTGTAGTACGCCGGGAAGGCGTTCATGTGGTGGTACTTGGGTGGACACGCCTTGCACTACAGGTCGTTGCTGTTGCGCAGACTCTCAAAGTCCCCGCAGCAGATGAGCAACTGGATGCGCTCGATGGCGGTTCTTGCAGTGGCGTTGTACACGTCGATGTGTGCGTAGATCGCGTCCAGCTCGCCATGCGTACAGCCCACGAACGCCACTTTCATTGCTCTGCTGATGCCTCGTGACCTGCTCAAGACTTGGGAAGAGCTACGAATAGCAAGTGAGTGGGTTGAATTTTGCGAATCGACCATAAGATGCCACCTCAGATCTGATTCCAAAAGGATCCACCCCTGATGACCTGTCCCACGTGGTGCCAGCCACCAGTCGATCCTGGTAATCGAATAAGTGCAAGCATGATGTTCGCCACGACTGGTATGAGTCATGCAAGCCTATCGCGCTGACTCACTTACACATTCCATGGCGACACAAACACATCAGGACATGCGAATCGCTTCTTTTACAGAGGCATCAAGTGGCGATCACACCTAAAGTTTTACTAAATTTAGTGATAGAGGTGCCAATTTACACTTTATTTATTATAATAGATTTTCCCGTTTCCAAATTCAAATCTTCCCGTATTTGGCTTGGATATGGGAAACGGGCCACTCCCATCTTTGGGGGAGCGTGGTGATGACCATCCAGGATCTCCAGGTCGCAGTTCGTGATTTGTGGACACAAGTATTCATTAGGAGGTGTCTTTGTGGGGTGAGTACCCTCTTCACAATACGAGATGGTCATCTGTATCCTGGACAACTCAGCTCGCCAATGGGAAATCAATAGACCACGGACGCTTGTGAAAAGTGTGTCGAGCGAGGCAGACAGCAGTCCACCCGTACTTCCTTCCTCACAACTCAATTTGCCGACCAAATACCACCTCCACCACTACTTCATCCCACCACCAACTTCACCATGCAGGTCACGACTGCGATCAAGTGCATCACTTTGGCCCTCGCGGCGATCACGGCTCTCCACGCGCCCCAGGTACATGGCGAAGAGATGGCGTACTACTCGAAGGATACGGCTCCAGTCGTATCATCATATGGCAAAGCCATCAGCCCAGCACGCATCAAAATGATGCAGAAGCAGCAGAAGAGATTCGGTCACTCTCCGTACGCCAAAGCGGCCGGCGTCGACCTCGCAGCAATCTCAGCCCCGGCGGCACCGTCGCCTACTCCAGCGCCTACTTCAGCGCCTACTCCAACGGCGGCGGGTTCGGTGGTGTCGTCGTCTGGCGAGGTCATCAGCCCTGAGCGCGTCAAGGTGATGCAGGACGAGATGAAGCTCGACGGCCACTCTGTGTATGCCAAGGAGGTCGGTGTCGGCCTCTCGCAACTAGGCTCTAGCGCTGTCCCTGTCGTCACCCCAGCTCTGGCGCCGACTCCAGCTCCGGTGTCTCCGCCGACTCCTATCGCTGCGGATGCCACGCTCGACCCTGTGCGCGTCGAGATCATCAAGATGGAGCTCAAGGAGCTGGGCTTCTCGCCTCACGCCGAGGCCAATGGCATCGATCTGAAGAAGGCTGGCTTTGTGGTCCCCGACCGCGCTGCTCCACGCGGAGCCCCTGCTTCGGCTACGACCACTACCAGCGCGTCCGATCTGAGCGGTACCGCCGCCACCGCCGGTGGCGATGTGGTGCAGACCGGCGCGGGTTACTAATGATGACGCATGCAGGGCAGTGTTATCGAATCGCAGCAGCTGAAGCACACGGTATACATGTCAGAGTTGAGTAAATTGCATAGTCCATTTAGCGCAATTGTATATGATCGTAGTGTGAATCAATACATTGTGTGTGTCTCTCCATGTGCAAGCGAGTGATCGTGATAAACACCACGAACCAAATTCTGCACGGGCTTCGCCAATTGTACTTGTTCACAGCAGCAGGTATGCGCGACACGAGGCGGCAGCGCCGATGATCCCCGAATCGTACCCCGCACTCGCAATCTCGATGCGTACCTTTGATCACAGAGTAAGCAAACAAATACAACATAAAAATTGTCAGCACAGCGATCATGTGAAGCTACAGCGATAGGAGAGGCAATATAATGACGTACTGGATTGGGGAACTTGGTCCACGCGTATTTGAAATACGAAGCCTGGACTTGTTGCAAGAAGACGTCACCGGCCTCCGCCATCCCACCAGAGAGCACGATCATCTAATTCATTCGCAATATAACAATGTTTGCTGGTACTTAGAGATCGTATCACTCACCACACAAGTCAAAACCAATTTCCACTTAAGTCCGCACCTCCGGGTCTAGCATTCGGCAAAAAGTCACGCACGCCAAGCCCAAGTAATCCGCAGCCTGCAGGACGCAGTCATCCATCCATAGCAACATTAGTACTCTTCTCTACACATTGTGAAACATATAACTAATGTACCTCTGCGATAAGCCGCGTGCACATCGCGTCGCCCTCTTCAGCCAGTTTAAAGATGAGTTTGGCTGTGATTTCCTCCAAGGTGTATGCTGAGAGCGCCGAGTCCGCGCCCGCAGTGACATGTTCTTGCGCCTCGAGCACGAGCGCCCCCGCTGAGCTGTAAGCCTCGAGGCATCCGCGCTGAGTGCACCCGCAGAGCCGACCATTGCGCTCCACGATCTGCAACCGCCCCACATCCAGAGTTAATAAAATTTAGATCGCTCTTAGCAGCTCACATTAAGCCAGAGTGCAATGGAAAGCCACATGGATAGCACTGGTGTACGAACCATGTGGCCGCCTTCGATGGCGTTTGAGCCGCCATGCACGAGCTTCCCGTTGCTGATGATACCGACGCCCACGCCTGTCCCAAGTGCTGCATACATACACACCACTCGTTTAAATGCGCACAGTCGCAAGCAGCATGTGTTTTCTCCATACTGAGCATGATGAAGTTTGCCACGCTCGCCTTGGCGGTGCCGACCCACTGCTCCGCCAGGATCGCGGCGTCCGCGTCATTGCACACGTGGACCTGTCCATGATACACACCAGCCATATATAGAAGCTAAGTTTGTACGTGCACTACAAGCGAATAGCTACATACGTGACAAAATACCTGAAGCCCATCAAGGCGGTCGACGAGGAGCTGCCGCAGCGGTACGTCGCTCCACGAGGGAAAGTTGGCTGCTGCGTGGATCACACCGTGTGCCTTGAGGATGCCTGGACACCCGACACCGACCGCCAGTAGCTGCAGATGTGTGAGCTGGAGCTACGCAGATACACAACGCGTTAAGTACGCATAAATTCAAGCATCGCCTCGTCAGGCAGACACACGTTCACCTCGTCCAGCGCCTGCTGCAGCAGCGCGCAGGCGAGCGTGACGACCTGCGCAGGTGCCTGCTCACTCGCGTGGATCTGCTGCTGTGCCCTCGCGAGTACGCGCCCCATGTCGTCCACGACGCCCACTTTTACGCTCGTGCCGCCGATGTCCACGCCGGCAACCAGCGTCATTTTGCTTTCTGTGTCTGGTTGCTGATCTGATTGAACCTATTAAGTTCGCACGATGCAAGATTGTGGGTTAACAAAGGAACAAGCCTGGTTCGCATTAGCAATAATCTACCTATTTCTACTTTATTTTTGAAAACTGACCACTAAGTAAATTTACCTTGCTTTTTGTATTCGCTTCTATATTTCAAAGCTCTGTAAAACTACTAATCATTATTTGCTGTTACTAGAGGTCTTCTCACTTCCGCCAAAATGCATCCACAACAGCATTTGATCCAAGCAAGCAAGAAGAAGCAGCAGCAGCGATGTGGTACCCGACCGACGAGAGCTTCCTCCAGGCTCAGGAGACCTTCGCGCGCGCGCAAATGGCGATCGCCTCTGCAGCCAACGCGTCTGTCCAAGCTGCCCATGCAGCCAACGCGACCACAACGTCGTCAGGTCTGCTCGCGAGCCTCCACGACAGCGATGCGGCTGGGATAGCTAGCGTCTTGCTGGTGCTCCTGGTGTTCTGGATCACGCTCTGCGGCGTCTGTCGCTTTTATATCTTCTGCCCGTGTCCATGCTGCTTCTGCTACATCCCGTGCTGCTGTGGCTTCTGCCTCCAGAGCGACAAGGAGAAGGAGCCCCGCAAGCGGTCGCCACACGACTTCTACCACCGCCACGACCATCACACATATCCGGTCAAGCAGCCAGATCACTACTACGACCGCACCGAGATGCCAGCGTATTCGTCACTCACAGTGGACATCGAAGAGCCGTTGTTGGGCCCGCCAACATACTCGCAGCCCTGGGATCAGAACGAGGCCCCGCCAGCATACCACAACGTCCCAACGGCTCCATCGCTCTCCTAATATGCACGTTATGAACGTCTCATTTGCTTCCATTCATAACGATTACGTTTTTTTTTAATAAAACCATTCAAGTCACGCACCAACCACGCCAGTGTCTATCAGGTGTCAACCTTGCGCTCCTCGTCTTCGTCATAGTCCAAAAGCGTCTTCAGCAGCAACTGGTCTTGCTCTTGCGTCTGGAGTGATGCGCTCCGCGCTCTCTCCTGCTTGTGCATAGCCAGTAGCTCTGTCAAGAGCTGGTAGAGCAGATCCACCTCAAGACCCGTCGCGATTGTCAGCGCATGCCCTCGTTTAGAGTGCACTGCTGGCTGCAACTCGACCGAGACGACACGGATGCCATACGAAGAAGCGAGCACGACGTTCGCAATCTCCTCGAATGGAAGTACGGTTGTTGTCGCGAAAAGCGGCACCATGGTCCGGTAGACCAGCGCTCCGTAGGTCACGCACAGCTTGGACGGGATCGAGTTGACCACACTCGAGCCTTCATATAGGAGAACGTCGTTCCTACGTATCCAGATATCAGCAAAGTTAGAATCGCAACAGTTGAATGGGCATGGAGAAGCGTGTACCAGATATACCTTCTCTGCTCTGATGTGGCCGCCTTCAAAGGTGAGACGTCAGCACCAGCGCTGTGACCATCATACAAAGAGCAGTCAGTCAATTGAGATCCTTTTTTTAAGAACAGGAAGAGGATAACAACGTACTAATCCATGATCATGGTGATCGCGCGCACTCGCAGCCGCTGGGCGGCGTCCGCACGTGCCGTGACCTGTTTTTGCTTCTCTTCGATCTTGATTTTCACTTTCGCGTCGCCTTCGGCCGTGAGCTCGCTCCAGAGCGCGTGCACCATGTTGTTGATCACTTCGCCGTAGCACTTGCGTGGTTTGCTGCTGTTGGTTTCTGGCTGTGCACTCGTACTGTAAGTGCTTGCAGCTGGTGGTGGCGGTGGCTTTTGCTCGTCCTCATCGCCTGGAGCGGTTGAACTGTGGGCGAGTGATGCTGAAGCGAGTGCGTCAGTGAGACTCGAAGACCTGCCTCCTTTGACAGACGCTTTCTCTTCCGTGAGCTTGAGATTGTACTTCTTGAAGAGCGGATCGAGTAGTCCAATGAGCATTGCGCAGGCGAGCTCCTGCTCATACGCATACTCCTCCAGTGGGATGCACAGGTCGCGCATGTTCGCCTTCATCTCGCTAAGTAAGCAAGCTAGTTAGCCATCAGCCATGGCAGTATAACGACAGAGTATAGGCCCTCCACTTACCTGGAGAATATCCGCTTGACGTCCTGGACGTAGCCCACATCAAGCTCCGCACCCGCAACTTTTATCACAACATCACAACAATGTCATATTCAGACATATTTCCATCCGTGCATAGCACAACACATGATCATTTCGCACCTTCGTCAGACGTGTTCTCGGGCGTGGACATGAACAAGTGGCTCAGCGACAGGTACTGACTGATGATCGTCGTCTGAATCGCGCCGAGCAGCTGATCGAGCGCGAACGCGAACGGCTTGGTCTTCTCGGCCGATAGGATGTTGCGGTTGCTAGACACGATCCCGCCGAGCATCGAGTTCTCGCCCGACACGAGGCAGCAGATGTCGAGTACGCGCAGCTTGGACGGCAGCACGCCAATGCGGATGAACACATTCTGGTACGCCGCGGTGTTGGCCATGCCGCTAGCGATGCTGTCGTAGGCTACTTTCTTGCGGAAGAGGATGCTCGACGGTGTCTCCTCGGTCAGCATAAGGCCCTTGCCCATGCAGACGGTGACCATGAGCTCCTTGATGATCCACCACGCGCGGTCCGGCCGCAGTTGCACTTCGAGGATGCGCCACTTGCTCGGATCTTTCTCGATTGGCAGGCTTGCCATCCACTCGGGCAGCTTCTTGCCAGCGGTGCTGCTCTGACTGCTGCTGTTGGCGAGGCCCACGGCCGCCGAGAGCTTGCTGTTGCTGGCCGCGCGCAGCTCGTCGCGGTCGAGAAAGGCAAAGTCCGGGTGGTCTTTCACGGCGCTCGCGCGCTCGAGCTCGAGCTCCATCGGGTCGGCCTGCTCGCGCGACAGTGCGCCGAACTCGAGCTCGTCGTCGTCGAGATCCGCCGCAGACGACCGCATCATTGTTGTTGCTTGGCTTTTCGCTTTTTGTAGCTTCTCATTTTTTTTATTCTTCAGTGGGAATAGCGTGGTACACGTGTATTTGGGACGAGTATGTTTAAATAGTGTGATGCACGTACAATTGGGGAAGTGTGCCTGTTTTCAAAAAAGCAAATTGGACCAAGATGGCGACCACGCAGCAACCAGAGAAGCCGCTGCCTGCGTGGCAGGCGCAGCAGGTCGCCAAGAAGCTCGAGAATGAGGTGCGTGCATGCGCACTTAGCAAATATATTGTATCTTCTACTATTTATACTGCAAATCACGGGTGCTGTCGAGTGACTGGCTGCTGTGTGGTACTCATGCCAACCACAACAACACGCGTGCTCATGAGCGGCTTCCTCTCTCTCTGTATTACGTTTATTACGAATTCATTAGATCCGGCAGCTAAACGTCGCGATGGCTGAGCTGGATACTGTCAAACCGAAGAAGGTATGCAGCTACTCGAGCCATTTGCATCGCATCAGTTCACACTCAGCACTGCTCCTGCTGCTGTTGTTGTTATATTGATGGTGTTATAATTGCTGATAGGCAACGTACGTAAAGCGCGCGAACGTGTTCTTCCTAGACCGGCGAGACATGATCGTCAAGGCGAAGCGCAGTACGTTGTCTGCGTTGCTGTCGTCAGTTATGTATTTGTTGTGCGCCTCGCTGCTCACATCGTGACCTTTGCATGTGTCATTCTACAGACGAACTCAAGGACAAGGAGCAACGGCGTCATGACATTGGACTCCAGCTTCGTAACGCCGCCGCCTAACACCATTGATGCATACTTAATGAAGAACGCTCAATGTACCGGTATCTATAGCTTGATGGCGTATTCGACTCGTTGCTCACAAGTTGAAAAAAATAGACGAGCAAGAACCATGGTACGAGCCAACCTGCAGCTGAGCGCGGAGCTTGAGCGCACATTCGCCGACGCGCAGAGCGGCAAAGTGCGCTCTGTGAAGATCGCGTTCGAGGACGAGGCCTTCATGCTCGCCGACATCGGCCACACGACGCAGAGCCAGCTGGAGCCCGAGAACGCGGCCTTCGTGCTCGAGGGCGTGCGCGTGCGCGACAAGATGCTCTACTAAAAGAAGGATTTACGGTCTCATTCAACTTCCAAAGAGGGTCACAACAGGAATTCAAGATATTGACTCAAACTATGCTGTATCATGGTTTGTTTTATGATGTGTGATAATTTTTGAGCCCTAATTTCTCATTTAAATTAGGTTTTTGAATTTGGCCCGCGAAATCCTTTTTTTCGCCATGGGTTAAAGCCGCATTTTTCGCCTGGCCATTTGACCGAAGCTACAGTGGTCACCGCAATTAAACCCTGTTTCAGATAATAAGTCACTTGAAAAATCAAAAATCAGGATGCAATTTTGAAAGCTCGTTTTTGACGTCACTTATGAAGAATTCGTGCCGCGCGATGGTTGGTTAAAA
>JAASFV010000939.1:0-13022 GCA_023334015.1 Globisporangium paddicum
CCCCCCCCCTCCCCCCCCCCCAACGCCGCATGTTGTTTTGAACAGCATAATCATTCGGCTTGCTTTCAGAGAACCATACTTAAGTCAAGTATAAAATGCACATTTTACGACTGGTTTGCGGGGGACCTCTCTTGGACAATAAATCCGCAAAGTGGATAGGCACTGAACAGCCCCTTGGGTTACGCCAATCACAACAATCTGTGATTCCACTAATTTAAAGAAACGCAGATCGAGCGCCAAAGCGCAGTTGTGCGATCGTCAAGTGCCTTTGAAAGAAAGATGGCAAAGTCATTTGGCTCGCTAATGTGCAGATGCCATGGGACCAACGCGACTTCATGGAGGGCGTGTTGCGCGCAAAATGTATGACGCAGCGCGGCACGCACTGTACTCTCTAGCATAACCCTGTCGAGTGCGTCTACAGCTGCGGCGGTCGATTGCTAGAGCATAATTTGTGCGCGTGTGCATCATGATGTGTAGTGCTGTTGAGTGTACGCAATGTGGCTTTGACATATGATGTACATGCTACAGTGCGCGCGGAAATGATAGGGCAAAACGTTTCTTTCGCAAAATTTGATCAAATCAAACGCTGCTATTTTGGTATTTTTCATCAATAAAAAGGAAATTGAGGCGGTTCGTTTGCGGGTCTCCACGTCTGCGTTGCATTTGTGAAAGTGAAGCAAACACGCGAAAGCTGCCGCACGTGGCGCAGCAAGAGCGTGGAAAAAGATAGGGTGCTGAACGACTCACCGACTGTAGCATCGTCGCCTTCCACCTCTGCCTCTTCATCTTCATTCTCATACTCCTCATCCTCGCTACCATCGCGATCACTACTCTTTTCAAATTCCGACTCCTCAGGTTCATTTTCATCGTCTTCTTGTTTCGATTCATTATTTATCGCGCGGGAGCGAGGGTTCTCTGCGAATAAATCCAACACCACAAACACTCAGAGACCGCTTATGCAATTCAGAACAGCATAAAAGCAACTGTAGATACTGTTCGGATCAGATCATTCGCGTCTTCGTTGACAGCAAGTTGTGCTTCGTCTGCTGCCTCTTCTTCATGCGGAGCTGCTTCTGGATCAATGTCTAGCGCTGCAGCTGACTCATGCTCTACACAACAACAACAATATTCAGTACAAAGCGCCAAACATAACGAACCGGTTAGTCAACATACCAGGGTTGTCTGCATTCCAAGTGTTGTGAAAAGAAGAGATCGTACGCCGCACTTCGTTGTCCACCTCAGCTTGTGCGCGGGCGGTTAGCTTCTTTGCTGCGCTGGCTGTCGGTGTAAGTTGCGCTGGTGACGCGGTTGGACGTGCATCTTGACGCCGCGTCTTACGAGGTGCTGGCTCCATCGAAATTCGAGTCATAGGCTTTCTTGCGCGCTCTACATAACACCAACAGATTAACTCGATGATTTGAGGCACACATATACGCTGCTGATCACACTTACTACCAAGTGACTCGCTATTATCACGCTTCAAATGCCGTGTTCTTCGCATAGCTTGGAATCCATGACGACGAAGCGCATCAACTCGTCCTCGCCGTTGAAATAGTCCACACCTTTTGTTTCATCCCTGCGCGAGTGACCGGCTCTGACGTAGTCATGTCTGTGTAACAATAGGTGATTAGCACGTCCACACAGCCACAATATGCGCTAATTCATGTACCCGTCGCCCGTTCCTCTCGCTGGGAGAGCCATCCACCCTGCCTTTCGTAGGGCGCTCCACACCGGCGGGGAGGGGGGGGGAGAGGGGGGTAAAGAAGGCGTCTCCAAAGCCTCTAAATGAGATAAGCGCCAGATTAGCCTACTGTATTCGTTGTGGAGCTGACCCCAAAAAATGTTTTGCAAAGGGGTCCAGCTCCAAAATAAACAAATTAAAAATGTGCTCTGTGATTGGTCAAAAGTAATTTATTAGTCGTCGATACGATTGCCAATTGACAAAAAAAACCAGTGAGGGGTCCAAGGGTCCAGCTTTACATCTAGCTTTATCACGACTTCTTTGCACAATTTATTTCATAAAAGTCCATACAAAAGTCGAAAGGGGTCCAGCTTCATAACGAATACGGTAGTTGTCATGATAATAGGTGTAATTGAGTATCATGATTGAGTAGATTAGGCGCTACAGTTAAACGCTATGTAAATGATATCAATTCGTCTGCTACATTGTGATTGAGCTGATTATTTCCAGCTGCTTGCAATAAAAATACTTTGTAGCGTTAGATCAGCCGCTGCACTGTGATGTACGTCCTTCTTGTACCTTATAGTAAAGAAGTTGCTCTCAAACCACATTAGCATTCGTGGAAATTGACGCGAGACCACGGACAAAGTCGACGATAGCGTTGTACCGACCAGCAATTGCTGGCATCTGCCCTGCTGCAGCAAATGCAGTGCCGGCTGTGTACGTTCTCTTTGATCGCAGCGATATGAACACGGTCGGCCTGGAACTGTTTGTGGTCGGTGTTGATTTGATCAACTTGCTCTTGAGCCCACGATATGCTTGCCAACAGGCGATTCATTTGGCTGATGGTCATCGCAGATATCACACAACAGGTGAGAGCAACTATATCCTGTGGACGATTGGTGGGATTAGCTCGTCGTTGGCATCATTTTTGCGATCGTGCATGGCAACCATATTCCCGAGTCCTTCCACAAGCTGAAGCAGCATACTGCAGACAACAACGACAATGATATTCTGGTCCGTAACGTTTAAATACTTGCTGAACCGCTCCATGCAGATAATGTTCACATATTGAATGAAGTCAGTAACGCTTTCCTTGTACCAGGGTACACGAGTGAGTTACACCGCAGTAACCACTCTGTCAAACCACTGTTTGTGCAATATCTTTAAGACCGAACTTAGTACAGGTTTGCACCGGCTACCCTTTCAGGGACCAGTTGCGTACCTCATGAGCACTTTACAACAGTTATGGCCAGCGATGACGCGGACTTTTCACGGACTATTATTACAGATAAGTAAGTAGCCAATCAGAAACACTGATCTCGGACAGCCAGTGAAACTACATTTATTTAGGCCTAGCTATAGCATACAAAGCTCTAGTAATTTGCGCCCGCTCTCGGGGTCTAAATAAACAGTCTCCCTTTTGCCTTGTTAGCAAGCAAGCAAATCTTTCCCCTTTCATCCATATTGCTCTGTTGTAAACAGGCAATTAGATCGCAGGAACTGCTGGTCCCCTCTATCACGAGTCCTTGTGGAAGTCGTGTAACACACGCTTCCTCACTCTGTGCATCGTGTTGAGTAACTCGGGAACACCCGGTTACACTATGAGTGACACTTATTGAGACATTTTGATGCCCGGCCACGCAACAGGGCAGTTCTTTCACTCCCAGTGATTGCAGTCGAGGGACCCAAACATCCCAGTATACGGGTGCTGAGAGCTGATCTCAAGCTGTTTGTTAATGTCTTGACGTTTCGACTTGCGCAGGTATTCGTCGGCGAAGGCATTAATGACAGCGTGGGCGAATCTCGTGAAGCTCTCAGTCGATGCTATCTCTCCAATGCGGACGTACTCACCTCACCGCAACACATTCGCAGCGTTACGGAGATATTTTGAAGTGTCGACGGCTCACAGTTGTCAACAGCATCCGGATGTTGCCGTAAATAGACGCCACTACTCAGAACGCTATCCAGCAGCTGATCAAACATTTGTCTTGACATGCGAAAGCGGTGACTAAAAGACCGATCGCTGTAGACTAGATTTTCGGCGAAGAAGTCATTGTAGATTCGCTGGTGTCTTTTGGCGTGATCGTGTTCATGTTTAAAGCTCGTCCTGGTCATGAGCCTCCAAGTTTCTTCTCTCGCCAGTGCGCTAGCTCCGCCACGGCGCAGTTGCTGCTCGCTACCACTTCCATGTCCATTGTGTCAAACGTCGTCGGCGTAGCGTGATATTGGAGCAGCGCAACGAAGCTCACTCGTTATGCTGCACTTATTCTATTCACTTCGAATGAAGATTGGCAAGTTTTTGGTTGTTTTTCTTTTCAAGTTGAAACCCGCCCGTATTTAGTGACGTGTTTATAGTGATGCGCTGTGGCAACTTTAGTGTTCTTGGCATATTTTGTATCAGGACTTAATTGTCACTGCAAAATCCTATTACAATGACGCCCTATTTACAGTGACAATGTACAGTGGATGCTTTGTTTGCAAGGAAATGAAACGAGCTGTTACGAGCCGAGCCAAGCCGAGCCACTTCGTTCTGCTGCATTGACACGAGCCTCAATAACCTGGCGCAAATGTTATTTCCAGCCAATCACATCGCAGACTGTGTATGCATACAAACTCCAATATTCATCTTGTGCAGCAGTTATCCGAGGTCGTTTGTAGCAGCTATATAGAGGCAATTGGAGATATAAAGGTAGCAGCGGGAAATAGGATTTCTTATGCGTGTCCATGCGGCATCATGCGTGTCTTTGCTCGGCTTGGCGGGCTCGAAGAAGAAGAAGAACGCGGCGACTGCATAACGAAGAAGCCGACGACGCACCAGCACCAGCCAGCAGCTTATTGATAGTAGCAACTTCCCCCCCCAGTGACTGCGCGGCATCCAACCTCTCGTCTCTCCTCGCTGCGACTTGACGCCTGCGACTGGTGAGCTGTTAAACCAACACACATTTATGGAGATCATGACGTCCGCGTGGCGCTCGCTCGTGCACGGCGGCAGCTCGGCCGCGGCGGCCGACGTCGCCGCGGGCCACCAGATCCTCAAGAAGATCCAGCTGGCGCTGCTGCATGCGTTTCAGAAGCACGGCCCGCACGCGCTGTCCGTGGACGAGATCGCGCCGATCAAAGCGCTCTGCGACCAGCTCCTGCCCGCGCACTGTACGTTTGTTTGTCTATCCTTTGGTCCAACTCTTTCCCACGAAAGCGTGGAAGCATGGGTGGATGCTAATTGATTGATGGTTTGGTTTGTTAATTGGATATTGGTTGGCTCGCGCAGTTCAGCTGAGCGTGCCAGGCGCTCAACCGCAGAGCCACGTGCAGCACCAGACAGCGGCGGCGCGGCGAAAGGCGCGGCGCGTGCGCTACCAGCACATCTGGGAAGACGACAAGTTCTCCATGGGGTGCGTCTACTGCTGAAAGCTTTTGGCTCTGGGGACAAGTGTGTTCACTAACTAAAAGCCCTTGACTTGCCTTCCACCCACAGCATCTTCATCCTGCCGCCGGGGGCGTCGATCCCGCTGCACGACCACCCAGAGATGAGCGTCGTCTCGCGCGTGCTCTACGGCAACCTGCACGTGCGCGCGTGCGACATCGTGACCAACAGCAAGGAGGCCACGGCGCTCGCCACGCAGTACTTCCCGAACGACGAGCCACAGCTGCTCGCGCGCATGTGTGAGGACCAGGCGATCTCGGCGCCCTTCACGACAGAGCTGCTGCCGGACCACGGTAACCTGCACGAGTTCGTCGCCGGCGACGCCATGGGCTGCGCGATCTTCGACATCCTCACGCCACCCTACGAGCCGGACGATGGCCGCGACTGCACCTACTACCGCTTCGTCGGGGACGCGCGAGCGACGGGCGGCGAGGATGACGACGCTGCTGCTGTCGTGGCGCTCGAGGTTTTTGACCCAGAAGACTTTGTGGTCGTGTCCGAGCCATACTTGGGGCCGCAGCTCGCGCCGCCGGCCGCCATGTCCACGGCCTCGTCGTCCTCATCCGTGTCGTCGGCATCTTCCGGCGGATCAGCGTCCCCCTGACATGGACAACTGTGTTCGTAGTGAGCTTCTTCGCTGGATTGGCACATCACGTGTAATTATAGCCAATAAAGCGTTTTGTTGGGTTTCTTCTGTCCTTTGCGTCCAGTAAGCACGCTCATTGAGTAAAAAAGTAGTTTGTTCAGCCCAGCATTTTGTATTTTTGGAGAAGCTATTTTGAGAAAAAATCTATCAAACCGTTTCAAAACGACTAAAATGACCATCAATTATTTAACCAAGTGACAGCCCAAAATAATGTATCGAAGGATGCTGTTTGAGGAAATGTTTGGACAACTAATCGGTTAACCGAAGGGGTACAGCATTTCCTCAAACAGCATCCTGTCACTTGGTTAAATAATTGACGGTCATTTTAGTCGTTTTGTAAAAGTCATTTATATTTGGTATATTGACAGGCAGGCGCAAGAAAGGTGAGAGCATGTGCTCTGTATGTCTCTGTCTTTGAGTCTCTTCTGTACGCGTTCGTCCCGTGTAGTGCTCCACCTGCGTGTCATGACTGTGCTGTGCTCTTTCTCTGTGCTGACACAACAAACTTTACTCTCTGGGCTGTCGTTTACTCTGCAGACCGCGCGCAACGAGCTTCACGAGCGGACTCGGGCGCACCATTCCCCTCTCAGCAAGCACCAACGCGTCCAAGCGCAAGCGCACAGCAAGCACAGAAACCATAAGAGCAACAATGGCGGCGTCCCGCATCTGGCTGCGCCTCGAGCTCTTTGAGCTGGGGCTGCTGCCGTTGCCGTCCAAGTATGCGGCGACGCTCACGGTCGCGAACGTCAAAGCGTCACTTGACGCGCTCCACGCGCGCTTCGAGGCCACCAAGGCCACGGTAGTGGCGAATGGCGAAGACGCAGAGATGGCAGATGACGCAAACGTGACGTCCGGGCTCACTGTGGGCTTCACTGAGAGTGACAACCTCAACAGCGTCACGTGAGTAGCGACAGTTGCATTGCAGATTATTATATTGCTGGTATGTTATGGCTGGCGTAACGCAATGCTGACGTATTTGCTTGCATACGTTTTGTGCAGCTTTCCATTCTGGCGCGATGCTGTTGCCGACGTGTTCCAGTGGCGCGAGCAGGACTTCAAGGCGTACGTGCTATGGCTTTTTATTTATTTATTCAAATCACAACTGGCAATCTGTGGTTTAACTCATGATAGTGGCTTTATAATGCAGATTCTGGCTGCTGGTGGTGCAGTTCCACCGCAAGATCGCCGTGAAGCAGGCGCCGTCGCCGCCTCTGGTCTTTGACGAGGCGCAATGCCTCATGAACGAAGCGGTACCCGTGTTCAAGATCGCGATCTTCCTCTTCATCCAGACGGTCAAGCCGCACTCGTGGCGCTCCAAGTACTCGCTCGAGTCCTTTAACGCCGTCTGGTACCGCGAGCACGCGGCTGCGCTCGACGCCGCCGCGGCCGTGGGCGGTGGGACTGTGAGCGCGTCGATCGTTCCCCCGCCGCCAGGCAGCGGCAACCGATCGCCGCAGCTCAAGGGCAGCGCGAGCCCGACACTGCAGGCCTCACCGCATACTATGGGCATGCAGGACCGCTCAACCTCAGATGCGTACTACCTGGAGTTTGTGCGCGAGAAGCTCGACGACCTCTTCACGCTGTTGTACCCGTCTGTGGAGCTGAAGGAAGGCAGCAACACGATCGTGAGCGCCGACCAGGTCGACTTGCTCGGCTTTTTGCTGTGCGTTGGCAGCAGCGACATGGTAGATACGAGCGAAAAATTGAGCGCGTCGTACCTGTCGTGGCCCAGCGGCGATGGCAGTAGCCAGCCGACAGACGCGTTCCTGTCGGGAGGTCTCCGGGCCGAGAATGGCGCCAAGATCTGCGCTTTTCTCAAGAAGAATCTGTCGCTCAACGAGATGCTGTACCCACCCGTGGGCTTCACGCTTAACTCGATCGCCAACTTCCTGCTTCCAAGTACATGTAAGTATTTGTGTACATGTGAGCCTACTTTTAACTGAATGGCTGACCGATGTCTCTGTGCTTGAATAATAGACGAGAGCGCGCAGAATTCGCCTTCGCTGGACGCACCGACGGTGCTGTCCAACTTTGCGAAGACTACGGTCATCAAGCACGCGGAAGAGTTTGCGGACAGCAAGGGCGGCTCGGACCTCATCATTTTCTCCTGCCACGACGCGTACATCTACGTCCTCGGACCGACTCGATATCCTCTCCCACGCTCCTATCTACGCTGTGTATTTGTGTGAAGCAACTCTATGAGTATGAAAATGTTTGCCTTGACTATGGTTTCTGACTGTGTCTGTTGAGGTGAGCGTACAAACGTGATGATCACCGCATGCAACAACTGCAAGATCATCACAGCGCCCAACACGGGGATCCTGTCGATGGACCGCTGCGAGAACGTCCAGGTCACTGCGATCTCGAGTCTCATCCGCGTCAGGTCCGTGCCGCATTTTGCCTGGGCTAGCTTGCGGTTGATAATGCTCGGACGAGGCTGACTTACTATGATGACTTACTATGATGTCTCTGTATTTAGCAACTGCCTGGATTCGGTTATTAACGCGTACACGCTCGTGCCACTGATCATGAGTGGCGAGAACGTCGGCGTCGAGCTCGGTCCGTACAACACAAAGTACACGGGGCTGGCGCAGCAGCTGTCGAGCGCGGAGTTCCAGTTCCACCCCGAGTCACATGGCGCCTGGAACTCGTTCCTGAACCTGGACAGTGAGAAAGGTGACTGGCTATGTGCAAACTGGGCGGAGTGCTCGCCCAGCTGGATTCTAACAGTGTGCTCTACTGTATCTGTAACATTACGAAAGCAGTTGATAGCGGTGTCGAGAATGAGAAAGCGCCAATTTCGATCCAGTCGCCAGCAGCCTTCCGAGAGGTGATCGTTCCAGCCAAGATGCCAGGCTCGGGACCGGCCGAGCGTCCGTTCCCGTTGCCGCAGGAGTACGCCGCGGCGCTCAAGCTGCAGCACGAGACCGTCGAGGCGTTGCGGCACTTGGTGCGTAGCGACGAGTTCGACCTGGCGACGAAGCGGACGATGGAGATGGTCATCCAACAGCGCTTCAAGGAGTGGCTCTCGGCCACGGGCAACGCGCGCCAGATCCTGGACCTGGTGCACATCGAGCGCAACCGCACGCAGCACAGCGCGAGCGCTTCGCCAGCCAAGTAGAGAAGGAAAGGAAAGGCGACGCCAACTCAAAAAGGAACATTGAGGTGCTGATGCGCAAGCGAAGTGTTGCAAGCCGGGCAGGTAGACATTGCTTAAGAACATAGATGTGTTCGAAGCTCATTTTCGAGCTGTACAACAAATGGCTACATTTGCGCGTCAGATCCCGTTTTGACTGTACTGTATGTTCTCTGGATATATTCCAGCGTTTTAGCAGCATCCGAGATGATCTGGTGGTAGTTTTTTTGTGTGATATTAAACCGGACAACAACAGACGGGCTCCGCATGACTTTAGCTATCGATTTGAAGCAAAACACTACCTAAAACAACGCTACAGACGTCACAACTATCGGTAGAAAAAACAAGGTTAAATTAATAATAAACCTTGAAATCCACTGATTTCGAGGTTTTATCATATTATCAGCCAATGAATGCCAAGAAAATCATGTCATGTGATCCACATAAAGCCTCAAAGTTGATACTATGATGGGACAGAGAAGTATAGAAGATGTCACGGGGTGTTGTTGGACAAATCGACTACTGAGCAAGATAGAAAAATATGCCAAAGTGATGAAGTTGAAATACTTCGAAGTTCGATGCTCAAACAACATATCCCAGGGGTGCGGCTGCACTGATCTAGACCTGTCTGGTCATCCACAACAGTCGGCCACTCTGTCTGGATGAATACGAATAATATCCACTTTTGAAAGAACCCGTCTTTAACGGAGTGACGAGGGTGACTTTTAACGCCAAGGTGGTATATGACACGACCGTAGAGCTGTGTGCCTGAACAAAATATGAGGTTGTGAACATTCGGACGACACTAGAGCTCAAGGCGTCTTTATATTTACATGACAGCGGACTTCTTGGTGCCAAAGGTCCAGAACATGGCATCCCTTTGGCTGCGCGTTTATTTCAAGGCACTAACTTCCACCTTAATTCCATCCCCCCTTCCCATTTCAAGCCAGACTACATCGAAGATTCCGCTGGTACTCAAAGGTCATTCAGCATTGGATCACGAACATCCTGAGCGACTTTGGTCTTAAAACACGTGTTTGTATGACTTCCTGGCAGATGTGAGCCCATATGTGAAGGATGACGAAGAACCAGTTGAACCTCGATTGGGAGTGGCGCATCTTGCTCATGACCAACTGCTCCACGAAGACAGCGTGTGACATCATATATTGGAAGAGAGATCGGCAAACCCAAGAATTATCGAACTCATTTCGAGCATGACGCTAACGATCTCGGATGCAAAGCCAATTGAACACATGAGTGATATTTTCCAAGGTTTGTGCACATTCCTGGACACCGACAACCGAATAGCTACTTGGCATTAATGTGATGCCGACGGCGTCACCGACTGGGATCGCTGTGCACGCGCACTGCGGATCCAATCTCTCTTCTCTTGCCATGATCTGCTGTGCACGTGCACAACAGATCACCGCGTTGGACTCCGAGTTCTGAGCTCTGGACATCCTGCACTGCAGGAAGCTCACAACAGATCATCACGTAGGACACTAGGTTGCACATACAGATTTATATGGGAAATTGTATACGTTCATATTAGCTACTACACAGACAGAAACGATAAGCGCTCGCGCGCTCAATGCAATCACTTTCAATTTTACCTCCAGCATCATACACGTGGCAAACTCGTCGGTGGGGAAGATCAACAGTCCTTGCTCTTCGCACGTCTTCACGCGAATAAATCACACGAAAAAACACGTCCCCTGCATCAATAGAGATGTTCTGTTTGCGGACGAGCGTCAAGTTCGATGCTCGTCCAAACAGGCACCAAAGAAGACTCAGCAAAGCTGCATCCTGGTAGTCACTTGATGAACATGCATTGCTATACAACAATACATCATGTGCCTCAAGTCATTTTTTGTACATGTAATAGCCTTCTTCACAAAGCCACCTCCTTCTCTTTTCACACAGCAATTTTCAAGCGTTCGCCCCATCTTGAGCAGCCGGGCTTCCAACAAAGCGCGTTGTGGGGGAATTGATTGAGCAATCAATGCTTAGCTTGTCTGTAGTACTGCATGCAAGAATGTCTAGCAAGTGGCTTGCCAGCTTGTCTTCATGAAACGCAAGATGCATACCAAACTTATCCATCACAGACACAAAGCACTGCCCAGAGGTATCGCACTGAATACAGCCCTTCACATACTCTAGTTCAACATCTTCAGCCTGGATGAGCCGCACGAAGGCCGCCACAGCAGAGGCTCTGGCTTGCTTGGTGTTTCCGGGCTGTAGATCGACCAAGCTCATCTGGGTGTCGGACAACGAGCAAATATGCAAGTGATACGTGGTTGAATTGAAGTTTGAATGAATATACACATATCTGACGCTTTCCTCCGACCGGATACGTTGGAATTGCTGGCATACGTTACTTGCCTAACCATAACTAATTTTATTTGCGAAAAATAAACAAATATGCTTATTGATTGGCTATAAATTCATTAAATTGATTTTATTGGGTAGCCATTATATACAAAATTTAAGTCTGGTCGGGGATGTGACGATATTCATCCATAACCCCAAAACATGCTGTCCAGAGCGACATCATACGACTTACTGTTGCGGTAATCGATCACATAGAATAATGCGAGAGTGGGCACGGCCAAGGCATCGGAAAAAAATCCTACCGCTTGTATTGAATCTGCATCTCATAGTATTGCACATGAAAAATAACATATTTAGACGAGTTCAAGGACCATGTATTGTCATACTATACCAATACAGACCTGCTGTGAGCTTTGCAGTCTTGAGCCATGTCATGCTGGCACGCCTCAATGAGTTGACTTGCAAAATATTGGTCGTTCGAGGATCTTAGGAGGGCTCTCGCTGCGGAAAGTTCAATGTCGAGCTCCTGTGCGCTTGACCTTGCCCACTGCTGTTTAGCAATATCATAGTACAGTCAATCAACATATATACCACACATGAGAATTGATAGCAACCACTCGCTCCCAGCTCAGAAATAAAGTGCCACATGACCATCCACACGCTCTCCAGACATTCACATGCTGATACACTGGCAACAAACAGTTGACATGCAGCACTACCACGTACTACACCACGGCGCTGGACAGTTTCTTATCGCTGTAGCTTGTGGCGTCCCGCAGAGACCGAAGACCGCGCTTCTTCCTTCCTCCAGCAAAGCCAGCACGATGACAGAGCGACCAACGAGGCAGCTACAACAGTATCACCAGCATCAGGTCAATGCAGTGCGACCATGTGGCGGCGGACATCACCTCTCGTTGTGGCCGCTGATTCTCTCTCTGGGTCGTCGTGATCGCCGTGCGTGCGTTGGCTTGATGGTTGATGCGATCGTTGGAATATGAAGAGTCCTGTGAATGGGAAGGAGTTGTAGACCACATTATGGCACTGAATGAGCTGGTGTGGGTCACAATATTTTTGGGCATCGCTTTCCTGTTTTGAGACGAAGGGGTGTGAATATTAAATTTGGTGGTGAGAATATCATTTCCCATTTCAAAATTATACGTTTAATGGTATAAAAACTGAATTCTGTATCCCATTGGCATCGGCGAAGCCCCATAGTACACATACAATTTATGTACAGTGCGCGCCAATAAAACGCGAAAATGGCGACTTCTGTGGATATATTGGCCAATAACACGATTGAGAAAAGAAAAAGGCCTCGTTTTATAGCCAATCACGGAAGCAGTCTCATTCGACTGGTTTCGGCGAAAAAAAACGCATTTTTGACCGAGCTACTGTCAGAAAACCAGAATGGGTACACAGTTGAACGCAAACACAGGTCAAATGTCGGTCGGTCAGATCCGTTTTAAAAGCATTGCGCTCTTGACGAAGAGTTGCTAATACGAAATATATCTTCCGCGGCACTTCTTCACCAACTGGCAACGATTTGACATGGAGTTGACGAGCGCTTCAAGGTATGAAGCCGGCACAGCATCCCATGCCTTCTGCACGGCCTCTTTGAGCGCGGAAATCGAATAGTACTGCCGTCCTCCGCCGTAGACACGGTAGGTCATCCACCCCCAGAGGTTCTCAATCGGGTTTAAGTCCGAAGACTTCGCCGGCCACTTCATGACGGTGATGTTGCGGTCAGAAAGCCAGCGCTTCGTGGCCTGCGAGGAGTGAGCTGGGGCGTTGTCGTGCTGAA
>JAASFV010000940.1:0-13021 GCA_023334015.1 Globisporangium paddicum
CTGTTCCTCTGGCTGGATCATCATGGCCGCTGAGCGAATGAGAGAGGACAAGAGTGACGCGCAAGGCTTCAAATAACTATCTCCTGTGCGCGTGTTCATTTATAGAACCAACGTATAAATTAAAGCCACCAGCTCAATCGAAATGTATTTAGAATACGCTTTCTTAGCCCAGAGAGATGGTTATTTTTTCCTGCTTGGTGAGACTCGCCATGGCTACATTACGGTGGTCGACACACAAAGTAACTCAACAAGCCCACACAGTAGATTTGAAGCTGATGAAGGCTGCGCTTGAGTAAGCTGGATGCACTGGGCAGCTTCGTCCCACCATTGTCGATCCAACGAAACAGGTACAGCTTTTTTCGGTGATTCCAACCTCAACAACTCGCACCACAGCGTTGGCGGGTCCTGAAACAAATATATCAAGCAACGCAAGCATCGAATGAACTGTTGTTGTATCTAGATTTGTCTTCTTGCAGGCGTCTCACGCACCAGCCAAACCCTCAAAAATGGTTCTGATGGGAACTCTGGTAGTGAGTGATGCGAATGTACACACGAGCATTTGAACACCTCTCTCTCTCTCTCTCGCTCACACGCTTGCTGATCAAGCTGCGGCGACGGCGTCTATTGCTTTTTGCTCTTGAGAAAGAAAAGCGCGCCGACGCCGATCGCCAGAAGCACCGATGCCGCACCCGCGAGCACCACAGTGTTGCCGCCATCCACGTCCTTAGCCTTCTTCGCCTTCTTCTTCTTGTCCTTGGCCTTCTTCGCTCGTGCCTTCTCTGCCTCGTCTTCCGAATCGTCTTCGTCTTCCTCGTCGTCGTCCTCCAGCTTGTCCTTTTCCGACTCTGACTCCATGTCTTCCTCAACCTTCGTTAGCTTGCGCTGGCGGTTCTTCGCTGCGGCAGACGACGGGGTCGACTTCGCCGAGCCCGACGGCGAAGCCGCTGGTGGCGGTGCAGCAGCGGCTTCCTTCGCCTTCTTCTTCTTCTTCGTGTCGTCACCACCGCCGACACCGCTAGACTTGACAACATCCACAAGCAGCACGATGCGCTTCCAGCCCGCGCGCTTGGCCATGCCCACGGCCTCAATCAGGCTCTCGTCGGTCGTCAGCACGGCCATGTCGCCGTCGTCATCTTCGTACTTGAGGCGGATCTCGTCCGCCTTCTCCACGCCCATCTTCGTGCGCACTTGGTCAAACAGCAGCGTGATTGAGTCGTAGCGACACATGATGCGGTGGTAGTGGCCTTGCGTGCGGTCGCTCACCTTGAAGATGAACGTGTCCTCGGTCATGTTGTGCGCCATCGCGCTCGTCGCGGTGGTATGCGCGGCACTGATGACCGACACGCTCTCGCCGAGGTCGGCGAACGCTGCAGCTTGCGAAAAGCCGCCGCCGCCGCGCATGCCGATCGCGCCTCCGCGGTACTCGTTGCGCTCAAAGTCTTCAATCGTGCCAACCGAGGTCGTCTCGTCGGCGTCGTACATATCACCAGCTTCGTCTTGCAAGTTCATGGCCGTCTGCCAGAACTGGCGCCAGTCGCCTCCACTTGCGCTTCCAGAGTTCGTGAACTGGCCGTAGCTCAAGCACAGCACGTCAGCCATGCCGTAGACATCACCAGACTCAGTCAGCACTGGCATAAACAGTTGCCCAGCGTCATGCATGAAACGAAGACCATCCAAGATGCGTGAGTTCGGACCCAGGGACTCCGGGTCCACGGTCATGACCTCTTCCACGGTCGTGATCTCAGCTGTCAGCCCCTTCGCCACGAGCTTGCGCAGCAGGTCCTTCGGGGTCACCATACCGATAATCGTGCTTCCGTCCACCACGATCGCTGCCTTCTTCGTGCTCGCCATCATCTTCGCAGCAGCGGACACAGTGGTCGACAGCTGGATAATAGGAGGCTTCGGTTCGCCTTCCAAAGCGACAGCAACAGTCGGGCGCACCATTTTCTCCATCATTGGTCCCAAAAGTCGGTGCAGCGATGAACCATTTCCAAGATCTCGAGAAAAGTCGGTCGCCGCAGCCTCGGTAGACTGCTGAACACGCTCCATGCACGTGATGGCATCGTACAAGCACTTGGAAATGTCCAGCATGCCTTGAATGAGACCGTCGCTGCCGACAACGGGAAGGTGCTTGAATCGGCCTTCAAGCATCTTCGTGATGGCTTCAATAGCAGGATCATCCGATCGCACGCAGCTCGGGTTCGCCGTCATCACAGAAGCCACAGAGCACGTGTCTGGGTCGATTTCCTTCGCCAAGACGCGTCGAGTGATGTCCGTGTCTGTCAGGATACCACGCAGCTCGCCTTCATCAGTTGTGATCACCACCGCTTCAACGCGGGCTTGACGCATCTGCTTCGCGGCTTCGGCGACAGTGATGAACTCGTTGATACGCGTGACTGGACGTGGGCGCAATTTCGAAACTGGTCGAAGCGCACCTTCAGCTTCTCGGCGAGCGACCGATCCTGCAGACGAAGCAGTTCGACTGCGTGTTCGTCCCCGTGCCAGAGACTGGCGAGGGCGTCGAGAGGCTTTGGATCCTGCAACACTGACGCTGACACTGCCTGTTTCGCTTCTGTCGTCGTCGTCGCGCGTTAGAGCGAGCGACATATCCCAGAACGACTTCCAATCCGACGATTCGCCACCGCCAGCACCCTTGGCAAAAGTGCCGTAGCACAGCGAGAGAACATCCACCATGCCAGTAATCGTGCCCGAGCTTTGCTCCACAACTGGCAAGTGAAGGAACTTCTGCTCGTGCATGACGTGAAGAGCATCCACGAGAGATGTGTTCGGCGACGCTGATTCTGGGTTTGGAGTCATCACTTGGCTCATGGTCGTCATCGCGGCATCAAGTCCGGCACCGACAACACGAAGAAGCAGGTCTTTCGGAGTGAAGACACCGATGAGGCGCTTTCCAGTTGCCAAGCTTCCACCTCGGAACGATGAAGAGAAGTCGTTTCCGTCTGGGTAAATGTCTTCAACGACGAGCGCAGCCTTGCGAGAAGCTGCCATCTGTCGAGCAACCTCCATCACAGTCTCGTCCGCATACACAAGTGGAGGGAGTTCGTCGTTCTGAAGAATGCTCTCGAGCGTTGGCGACAGCAACTTCTCAACCATTGGGCCAACCAGTTGCTGCAGCGCACCCTGGTTGCCAGCAAGACTGGAGCCGAGACCAGTAGCAAGCAGCTGCTTCTCCAAGTTCTCTCGGATCGCGCCACTTGATGATTGCTGCGCCTTCTCCAGTCGTGTGATGGCATCATATAAGCACTTCTGGATACGCAGCATACCAGCAACCATTCCCTGGGCGTCGACGACAGGCAAGTGACGAAACTTTCCTTCCAGCATCATGAACATGGCGTCCATGGCGCTGTCCTTCTCGTCCACGAACTTGGGGTTTGGTGTCATCGCGTCGCAGACGTTGATGAAGTATGGATCATTTCCGAGAGCAACCACACGCCTCGTAACATCCGTGTCCGTCAAGATACCCTTCAGCACACCTTCTCTGGAAATGACGAGGGCAGCATCAGTGTGGGTTCGACCCATTTCCTTCGCAGCGTCTGCGACGGAGAAAGTGTCCAGGATCGTGACCGCCTTGGAAGGTCGAAGCTTCGAGACCGGACGTGAGTCACCTGACGCTGGCGTTGGCTTCTTGAATCCGTGGTCGTGACTCGATCCGCCGCCAGGCCTGTTGACTGAGAAGCTGCTCTTGAAACTGTGCACCGATGAAGTGTCGTCGTCGTCGTCAACAGCAGCCTCGAACGACGCATTCCAGAATGCCTTCCAGTCGCTTGGGCTCCCCTTCGCAAAGGATCCGTAACTGAGCGAAAGCACATCCACGAGCCCAATGGCCTGCATGCTAGACTCGGACTGGAGCACAGTCAGGTACAAAGTGTTCTGGTCGTGCATCGCATGCATAGCGTCGATTACAGTGGTGCTTCCATAAATTGTCGCCGCATCTTCTTGCATGACGTCGAACACTGCGGTCGTATGAACCGGTTTCCCCTTCGCAAGCACCTTCTCGAGCATGTCCTTTGGTGTGAACAAACCAAAGTACTGACCGCGGTTGCTCACAACCAGCGCCGCCTTCTTCGTCGCAGCCATGAGCTTAGACACTTCGTACACCGATGTGTATGGCTGGACGCGAGGAGGCTCCACGTTTTCTTCATCGAGCACGCTCTTCACATCAGGAGAGAAGATCTTACCGACCATCGGGCCAAGGAACTGCGACAGCGCACCGCGTCCACCCTGTCGGCTCTTCATTTCCTTCTCCAACGTTTGACGGAGCGCAGTCGACGATTGCTCGGACTTCTCCATTTTGCGAATAGCGTCGTACAGACACTTTCCGATGTTCAAGATGCCGACGACCGATCCGCTCTTGTCCACGACGGGCAAGTGGCGGAATTTACCTTCCAGCATGCGCGTGAGGGCGTCGATCGCAGGGTCTTCCATCGAGACGAAAGTTGGGTTTCTCGTCATCACCTCACCAATGAGAGTACTTTCCACGGGCTTGTTCTCAGACACGACGCGACGTGTCAGGTCAGTGTCCGTGATGATACCTGACAGCAGACCGTCGTCGGATACCACAAGAACACAGTCCGAGTGACTGCGTCCCATCATGCGCGATAGCTCGTTCACAGTAGCAGATTCCTCCACCGTGAGTACCTTGGTAGGACGAAGCTGGGCAACCGTGCGGCTCATCTCTCGCTCGGCGGCAGCCGACTGGAGTGATTTTCGATGACGAGTCGTGCTGACGTTCGCGCCTGGGTTGACAGGTTGGTCCAACTGGAGCGCAGTGTTCCAGAACTCTTGCATCTGTTCACGGTCTTCGCCGTAAATGGCGTCGATCGTCCCGTAGCTGAGCGCCAACACATCCACAAGACCAGCGACGATGCTATTCGAGTTCTCGAAAATCACTGGCAGGTTCAAGCTCTGCGAGTCGTGCATGATGTGAAGAGCGTCCAGCACCGATGTCGCTGGGGTCGCTAATTCAGGATCCGTCTCCATCACATCTTCAACGTAGGTCGAGTTCGGGTCGAGCGAGTTCGCGATCACTCGCATGACCAACTCGTACGGAGAGAACATGCCAACCAATCGATCGGTGGCGAAGCTGTCCACGATCAGAGCAGCCTTCCTCGACGTGGCCATCGCCTTGGCGACGTCCTTGACGAGCGTCCCCGTCGGTAAACGAGGTGCCTGCGCAGACCCGCTGCGTTTCTCCTTTTCAAGTAGAGACTCCAGCGTAGGCGACGTCAGCTTCTGCAGCATCGGACCGAGGAACTGTTGCATAGTCGACGACGCGCCGCTCTTCTCGAAAGAAGCCTTCATTTGCTCGGTGGACTGAGTCGCGTGTTCCAAGCGCTTGGACACGTCGTAAATGCACTTGCCAATGTTCAGCACTCCCGCAACAGTTCCGTCGCTACTCACGACAGGCAGGTGGCGGAAATGGCCCTCTTGCATTGACAACATCGCATCGATTGCGCTGTCTTCGGGAGCAACATACTTGATGTTTTTCGTCATCACGTCGCAAACCTGGACCTGATCTGGCACGAGATCAACTGCGAGTACACGGCGACAGATATCGGTATCTGTCAAGATACCTACAAGCGCACCCGTGTGATCGATGACCAGCAATGCATCTGAGCGCTTCTGCTTCATCAGAATAGCGGCATCGACCACGGTAGCCTGCTCTGTGATCGTGACTGCCGCACTTGGACGCAAGCTGGAGACTGGACGCACATTCACCTCTTTATCGCGGCCCTTACGCTGACGAGCTTTGCTAGTGACTGATATGTTGGACATTGACGCCGTGTCGTCAAAGTTGTCGTTCTGGTGGAGATCGAGAGACGCAACCGAAATCGCGGATCTTGAATACGATTGCGTCGAAACAGCAGAAGCATTTGATCCAGATCGTGGACGCTGCTCAAATCCTGCTCCTCGGAACGAGTTAGCAGGGTGAGTAGCAATCGTTGCCTTCGGTGCAGGTCGAACAGTTGAGATGGTCGGCGACGCAGCGGGCACCTTTGTTGTTGGAGCGGCTGTTGGCACAACTGTAGTGCGAGTTGCAGCACCATTCACTACTGGACCTGCAACGCGTCCGACTGCGACTGCTGGTCCAGCCTTCTTTGGAGAGGCAAGCGGGGCAACACGTCCAACGGGACCGGTACCAGGCAATGCAGCTGGAGCAGACACCGGCCCCCCTGGAACCTCGGCTGCGAACTTTGGTTGAGTCGCTGGTAATGCTTGTGGAGGTGTTGGAGCTGGAGCAGGAGCAGGTGGTGGACCAAACTTTGCCCTTCGTTTCTTCAACACATCGATATCCTTTTGGACGTGGGCACACTTGTCAAACTCCTTGCGCTGCATGAGGAGTCCAATCTCAGCATTCAGGTTTTCGATCTCAGCATCGAGTTCTTCCGGAGTTTGCTTCTTCTTTCGTGCTGCAACCAGTACATCCAGGTCGACTTGAAGCAGTCCACACTTTTCAAAGTTTCGGGCGGACATGGCTTCAGCAATTTTGCCTTCAACGCCGCGAATGCGCTCATCCAGCTCCGCCGGCTCAAGCTCATTCAAATCTTCTTTCACATTCTTGCGCACTTCCTGGAGCTCTTCAAGTTGCTTCTGTAGGTCGCCACACAATGCAAACTGCTTGTTCTTTGCAGCTTGTTCCATGTCTTCATTCAGCTTCTTGATCTCAGCGTCGATTTCCTTTGCAGTGCGGACCTTCTTGCGAGCTTCGACTACCTTCTCCAAGTCCTTCTGCAAGTTTGCACACAGTTCGAACTGCTTGTCCTTCGCAGCTTGAGCAATCGCGACTTCCACCTCGGAGATCTTCACATCGAGTTCTTTTGGACCAAGACCTTCGAACGGACGCAGCAAGTTCTTCTTTCGGACGAGATGGCCGCGAACGACCTTTTGCACCACAATCGCCTTCTCGATCTTGTGTCGGTAGTCTGCCACGAGAATCTTGTACTTCACTACTGCAACACGAGTCCGCAAGATGTTCACCATCTTGTACGCAGAGTGACGAAGCTTTTGCAGTCTTTTCTTTGCAACAAATTGTCGAGCCTTGGTCTGGATTCTAATGGCAGCATCGGTCAGCTTCATGTTGTGACACCACTTCTGCAGCGTTCTAGCAGCAGCTTTGCAGCGTAGTACTTCGAGCTTGCGAAGCTTGAGGGCGACAGTGCGCTTGAGGAACACTTTCGTCTTGCCCAGTTGCCACTGATCCTTGCCCGCGCCAAGCATGTCCGAGATTTCTTCAATGAGTTCACCAATGGTCTCCGCTTGTGGAGCCAACGACTGGTAGTCGTAGAAAAACACATCGTGATCCTCACGAAGTGCGAAACCGCGTTGACGGATCTGGATCGCTTCCATCATACCAGAGTACTTCAGCTGGCGAGCGCAATCGGCGTCGTTTAACTCGCCCGGGCGCTTGTTCTCGTTCGGCTTAATGCAGCGCACGTATCTTGGGTTTGCCAGAGAGATCTTGTTCATCAGTTCTTGAAGCTGGAAACGGAACTGTGCGCCAACCGAAACTTCACGAAGGCTTCGAGATTTGCCAGCACCGCCAGCTCCAGCTTCTGCTGGCCGTCGCGAGACAGCTTCCGTCGGGCGCTTGGCGTTGTTGCCTGGCATTGCTTCCATCGACTGGACGTTCAGATCAAAGATGCTGCGAACCCACTCACTTTCCGACTGCTTGATCAATTCCTTCATGTCGTCGTTCAAGGTCTCGTTGTTCTTGTCGTTGAACCCACTAGCATCGTAGATAACTTCGCCCGCGTAGTGCTTAATACCGAAGTGCAGACTCGCGTCAACCTTCGGATGGATGTACCAATCGTGCTGGTTCTTCAACGTCGACTGAGAACCGTTCGGATCACGTCCAAACTGGGCGTGAAGGATCGATACGAACTTCTTGTTTGCCTCCTCTCCTTTCAGTCGCCAGATGTCATCGAGGGAGATGAAGATGCCAGGCTTCCCGCTTGGCTTGCTCTCGATCAAATCCAAGCACTGCTGGTTGTCGAGGAAATCGATGTGCTTCCAGTCGATGCCCTCCTTGCTGTACTCCTCTTGCTCCACTTCAAGCATGTGCTGGTTGAAATGGCGCTGCAACTTCTCGTTCGCGTAGTTGATGCAGAGCTGCTCGAACGTGTTCCACTCAAACTTCTCAAAGCCGTAGATATCGAGCACACCAATGAATCCCCACTTGTCTTGAGGTCGCGAGATGGTTCGATTCAGCTCGGATACAAGCCACAGGAACAGCGATGAGTACACTGCTTTTGCCAGCGCGTCACGCTTATCACGGACTTGGTCAACGTTCTGCTGCTGCACGATAACTTTGCCACCGACGAACAACTGGCGCGTCAGCAGTGCCTTGTGAAGCGCATCTTCGCTAACCTTGAGAAGCTTTGCAACGTGTCGAAGACCTTCGTGGGCTTCTTCGCCAGCGGGGACACACGTTTCGTTCTCCGCATCGAACTTCAGGTTCCCCAAGTGCAGCACAGCAGCGAGCAAATCAAATACTCGCTCCTGACGCTCCTCGTTGATCCCGATCGTCGCCATGCAGTGTTTGGTCGTTTCAAACTCCTCCGCATCATTGCTGCCAATCGTAAAACACATACCAGCTTAGTGAACGAGCTATAGCACGATGCTGGTCCGACAAATACGTACGTGGAATGGATCGTATAGCATTGACTCTTGCGGAGGTACTCGTAGTCGTGCGGGGTGGTCAGCTGCAGTCGCTCTCGCAGCTCTTCATCAGCACCGGCTAGAAGCTACAGACCATACACACACATCACCACACATTTAGATTCGCACGACGTGTCACTCAAGCAAGAAAGTTGCAGCAAGTGACGCACCTGGTAGAAGATATGGTAGTTGCGTTCGCCGATGCTTTGTGACACGATGCGTGTTTTCTCGAGCAGGAAGTTCATGATCTCGGCGCCGACGATCTTGCCGTGGTGGTCGAACTGGATCTCAATGAACTTGCCAAAGCGACTCGAGTTGTCGTTACGCAGTGTCTTTGCGTTGCCAAACGACTCGAGCAACGGGTTGGACTCGAGTACGCGCTCCTCGAGCTTCCCGAGCGCGCGGGAAACCGTCCCGTTCGCGTTGTTCGCTTGCGCGAGCTGCTGCTGCTGGACCGCCGCCTCGTGTTCGTTGGGCACCTTGCGATAGCTGGTTGCGCGCGCCAGATATTGCATGATGATCTTGGTCGTCTCGGTCTTGCCGGCGCCGCTCTCACCGCTGATGATGATACTCTGGTTCGCCGGGTCGAGCGCGCCGCCCTGGATCAGCTGCTGATACGCATGGTCCGCGAGCGCGAAGACATGCGGTGGGAGCATGCCCATGGTCTTGCCGTAGTACTCGGTCATCTTGGCTTCGCCGTAGACTGCATCGAGCGGTTTGTACGGGTTGATCGCGATCAGGATCGGCCCCACGTACGTGTAGATGAACTCCTTCTCGTACCGCCGGCGCAGGTTCTCGAGCAGTGAGGCCTCCGAGAGGTCAGACATCTGCAAGATGTCCTCGAAGGTCGTGACAGCCACAACGGCTCCGGGCGCCGCCGAGTCGTCGTCCTGCGCCTTCTTCTTCATCTTGGCGCGCAGCAGCCGCTCCTTGCGCGTGGCACCGGCGCCGGCGGCGCCGCCACGGCCGTTGCGCTGCATGTTGTTTCTTTTGCTTTGCTTAGTTTCTCTCGCGCACACGCACACGCACTCGCCTGCAATGGACGAGTGAGCGGCCTGGCGCTTCGCTCTCGCTGGAACACACACACACACACACACGCGCGTGCACGTGGGAGTGGCGATGGAAGGGAGAGAGGGGGAAAATGAACAAGCAAAACGCGGGGCGCAGAATTTGTCCTGACGTGTGACTTGCGGTTTCTATAGAAACAGGTGGTGCCCTCTATACATGCACTAAAAACCCCTTTGTGGAGGAATTAGGACTCTGTTTGCTATATAGCGCTGATAGATCCAGAACCTCTTCATTCTTGCCGACCATGATAAATGTGTGACCTCGCTTTAGTGCCCACAGGAAAAAAAACTGAGCTGGTTAAATAAAAGATCGCCCGCCACACAGAGACTCCTTTCTTGGTGGACTGGTTGGCGGTCTCAACGAGATGGAAAAAGGGCCCTTGTGGGTAGAAGATGGTGTTCGCAGCTGTGCGTGAGTTGCTGGTGGAAATACGAAGTAATGGTGACAGCACCCAAGCGATCTGCATATTTGTGTGTGTGATCAAATGGTACTAGTACCGGTGTGGCATAAATTTGAGTGCCAAAAAATGACTGGATGTCACTAAACGGATGTAACGTCTGATTGAAGCTGGCAAGTCGGCAAAACGTGCAACAAACGTGCCGCAACAGCCGGTTGATGCACGTTTGTTGCACGATTGCACGGTTGTACGAGCAGCTGTTGAGTTGTTGTGCAGTCTTTTGCATGCATCAACATCAGCAAACGAAAAGTTGCAAATTTGCTTGTTGCGCGTTGCATGCTTCTTGTGCCCTTTCGCATACGGGCCAGTTATTATATAACGCGCGCATACAGTACTACAGTACAGTGTAGTACCGTAGGTGTTACAATTGATGCCTTAATGTCCTGGAAGAGACTAGATCATGTTTGTTCACATGCTCGCTCATCCAATGGAGCAAATGCGTCTAAGATAATACTGGTACAGCAGTATTACGTTCAACCGGTACCGTAATTTGCTATACATGACCTAACGTATCTATGTTATTGTCCGCGCCACGACTCAGTGGTTTTTGTATTAGTCCGCACACTATTGTGGTTTTCACCGATTTTGGTCATTCGCACGGTCACAAATGGGATACAAGGGGTTTCATATGAGTCTCCTTTTGAAAACTCAAAATTTCAAATTCAAAAGTAGTTATTTATGATCTTAAAACCGCGCTCTTTCATTTGCGCCCTATTTATCACGTCCATTTCGGTCAAGAAGTGTGTCAAATAAGTAAAAAAAGATCCACCAGAAAGGACCGGTTGAAATTTACTCCACGATGAAATTTATTTCGGTCAATTTTGGTGTCACCAAGACTCAAATTTCAAAAAGGGAATTGAGTTTTGGCGCCAAAATTTTTGGTCCATAATAATGCGCTTTATACTACAAGCATAGAGCAGTATCTTGAATGAAACAAGACAAAGTATCTTGTCTACTATAGCCAATCAAAAGTACGTTTGTCGCTCCTGCTCTGTCGCGGTTGTGCAACCCGCAGAATTTTATCTCTGCTTGTTGCGCCCCAATTTTTTTTTTTTTTTGGGCTTTTTTTTTCTCATCGTGGAATTTAACCTCAAACCATCAACTGTTACCCACAAAAAACCTAAAAAAACAAGTAAGAAAAGTTTTGTTTTGCGGTGACTCATATTTATTCACACCGTCCGATATACAGAAACGGACGAATCCTATTGCTTGGACAGCAAGTGTAATTGGGTACGCGAGTGAGTTACACCGTAGTAACCACGCTGACAAACTACTGTTTGTGCAATATCTTTAAGACCGAACTTAGAACAAGTTCGCACTAGCTACCCTGCCAGGGGCCAGCTGCGTACCTTGTGCGTGCTTTACAAACAGTTGTGGTCAGCGATGACGCGGCCTTGTCACGGACTATTATTACAGATAAGTAAGTAGTCAATCAGATACACTGAGCTCGAATAGCCAGTGAAACTACATTTATTTAGGCCTAGCTATAGTATACAAAGCTCTAGTAATTTGCACCCACTTTCGGGGCCGCCCTCAGGGCCTAAATAAACAGTCTTTCTTTTGCCTTGTTAACAAGCAAGTTAAAGTCCTTCCCCCTTTCGCCCATATTGCTCTGTTGTAAACATGCAATTAGATCGCAGGAATTGCTGATCCCTTTATCGCGAGTCCTTGTGGAAGTCGTGTAACACACGCTTCCTCACTCTGTGTATTGTGCTGAGTAACTCGGGAACACTCGGTTACACGTGCTGCGCGACATTCTGGATTTCTCTCAACTTTCGGTTGCACTGCGGTTCCGAACTGGAGCACCGACTCAGTGGTGTCGTCAGCTAGTCGAACTCCCGTGTGGTCGAAGACGGCCTCAGGGAATCTGGGAAGATCCGTCGGCATGTGATTGAGTTAGTGTATCCATTCTTTGAGACAATGCGAGTTATCAGCTGCGACAACTACTACACTTCTGTGCAGTTTCTCGAAGGCCTTTGAGTCAATGGGCTGTATGGACGTGGGACCGTCTGGTGAATGAGCAAGCACTTCCCGCGCCACGTGATACCTGATGAGACGAAGGAATCTGCGGTTACAGACACCCAGCCAAGACAGTCAACACCTTCAAGTCGAGTGAATATGGCGCGGGCATGTGAAGCCACTAAAAACGAATCAGTCTCAGGAGTGCCACTAGCATGCGCAGACCTAATCCTTTGTGGGTCAAGTCATCAATGTGTTTCACTGCAACACAACATGCTGGGTGCCTCACGGTGCGACGGGAGCATCGCCAGGATAATGACCAACGCTGACACCTCCACGATGGACAAAGTAAGCCGCATCATGAAAGGCTGCAAGGAAGAGTTTGGTGCACTGACTTCCGTCATGATGTACAATCAGTTCATGCAAAGAGTCGACCGATACGATAAATTTCGAGCCCGTTTTTTTCCCTTGCTGACGTCCATTCGCTCAAGAAGTGGTATAAGAAGCTGGCGCTCGCAATGATTGACATCTCTCGAGTGAACACGTTCCTGACAACGAGGCTGGTATAACCTCACACGGCCAACAGGCGAAATGCTCATCGAGAATTCGTGGTGAGTCTCCCAACAGTCTAATCAGCAAAGCGTGGGAATCGATCCCAAGCAGCCAGTTCATGCTCTTCACCGACGGTGATATACGACAGGAGCGACATAGTCCAGATTCAGGCGGCCATCGTCACGGCAGATCTCCATAAGCAGCGTCCCCAACGTCGTCTCCGTCTCGGTGCACGGGTGTTGCATCTCACCATATTTTTGGAGTCAAGAGAAAGAAGCACAATTGCGTCATCTGTCGATTTGAAGC
>JAASFV010000941.1:0-13002 GCA_023334015.1 Globisporangium paddicum
ACGTCGTAGCGGTCCACGTCCAGCGACAGCTTGCCCACGGGTCCGCTCAGGTTCACGCTCACCGTGTGCTGCTTCTGCGCGTCCTCGAGCAGCGCGCGCGTGTACGACTTGTCGCCCATGGCCTTGATGCAGAAGCCCACGGAGCTACCATCGGGCGTCACGATCGCCGAGAACGGGTGCCACTGCGTGTGCGAGATGGATGGGATCTTGACCCAACAGTAGGCTCCGGGAGTCATCTTCATGGCCATCGCGCGCGTCTTGTCACTTGCCTGCAGCACCAGCGACGTGGCGCCGGACGCCTGGTGCACCGACACGTTCGCCTCGTAGGAGCTCGTGTATGCGACGCACCAGTGGGTCAGCAAGCCGATGACGTAGAACGCGATGGGCACAACGAGGGCCAGGCCAATGAACTTGGGTGCGTGTAGAATCGCGAACGCAAGGCCGACCACCGACAGCACGCGGTGACTCAGATAGAAGACCTCGAAGGCCTTGCGACGCAGGTACTCGTTCGCCAGCAGCGCCATAAGCAGGAAGGCCACGAAGGCGATGAAGCCGTAGATCGGCGTGACCTTGCCGTACTTCTCCGTCTGCGTCGCGGTCGTGAGCTTGAGCGCGTAGATGACGTGCACGATGACGGCGACGGTCATGACCATGCCCAACCAGCGGTGGAACTTGACGATGCGCTCGAAGGAGCTACCGAAGAAGAGTGACCAGAGCTTCACGCGCGAGACCGGCAGCAGCAAGAACATGAGCACGAGGACGGCCACCTGGCCCGAGACCACGGCGTTCGTCTCGTTCACGAGCAGGATGATGAGTAGCACGATGGTGGCAACAAAGAGCAGCATGATGAAGACTTCACCGAGGCGCAGGTCGGCCACGTTCTGCAAGAAGAGCGTCCACGGGTTGTCCACGACGCTGTTGGTCGTGGACTTGACGGGCGGTGCTGCGATGGTCCAGTGCAGCAGTGCGCGTCCGACGGGCGTCCGCTGCATGAGTGTCGTGAGGAGCACGCCGGCGACCACCATGACGAGGAATGCGATGCCACCGACGATCGCCGAGCAGTTCTTGTCCTTGCAGAACGGCGTGGTGTCACTACTGGTCGCGGAGCCGGCCGCCGATGGAGCAGTCGTCGTAGTAGTAGTAGTAGTCGATCCCGAGGTTGACGAGCTGGTCGACGTGGTGCTGAACGTATACTTTGCCGCGCCCATGGTGTCGTCGCCGTGGGCCGAGATGGGCCACATGGTGTCGTACGCCCAGATGAAGTTCATCTGCTTGCCCGGAACGATCTCAACGTTCGTGGTCGACGCGGCCGCGAGCGTGCGTTGGTAGCTGAAGGTCATCGTGGCCGCACTTGCAGAGCCAACAATGAAGGCCGTCTGGTCGCTCTCCTTGCTCACCTGGCTGCGCGAGTAGCCGCTCAGCAAGTACGACTGCGGCTGCGCGACCGAGTTAAGGAAGAGCATGACGCTCTTCTTGGGCGAGCTCACCATGGAGCTGGATGACGCGAGCCCCACTGCGAACCACGTGGCCGTGGCCGCTACACTGGCCGAGAGCACGAACTCGAGACAAACTTGGTCGCCCTGCACGAGCGTCTTGATCGTGACGGGCCCCGAGCCCAGGGCCGCGGGCGTGAGCGCCTGGAACGCGGCGCTGGAGCAGATGTCAGAACTCGCGGCGGCCGATGCGGCACCAGAGAGCAGCACCAGTGCCGACAGCAGTGAGCGCGACGACGTCATGTGGATGGAAGCGTATGGCGGCGTGTTCAGAAATGGCGTGAGGTGTTGCTTGAGCGAGCGCTTGGAGTTAGATTGTGGAGGTGATGGTGGTGGTGCTCATTATGAGCTGTTGCTATTGTAGATTTGGGGCTCAGATTGTGTCACGAAGAGTGGTGGTGCTGAATCGACCAATACGAAATAGAGAGCTCACGTGGAGTTTAAACCTTTTAAAAACGTATATGTATATATTTAATATAGTATATAAACTTTGTAGATATGATAAAGATGATTGACACAATGGTAAGCATGATAAGAGGAAATCATTAGATTCCGGAGGTTCACCGACTATCTGTACATGGATAGTGCAGCATCTTGATCCAAATCGACAATTGCGTGTCAATTCGGCCAATGGGGTCCGGATGAAGCGGCATCTGTCAGCAAAGTGTGAGAAGCGTCATGAGCTGCACCTTTGCGTAGATGACAGTATCTCATTCCTATCTTCCTTGTCTCCATGGACGACTGTATCCTCGATATACTTTCCCAGATCCATCGAAGAGTGCGGTACTGTGTTCACAGCAAGGTTGCTACTGAATGAATACCCAGCGGGCACCTCTACGAAGTATAACGCGGTTGCATACAGCGATTTGGCTGACTCGCTTGGCGTTTGCAGGTGAGACGGCTATATTTTCAAGCTCGGATGGCTACATTTGCAAACTCGGGTCTAGCAGTTGAAGACCTCCATTTCCAGTGAAACGTCGTACTGGCACCTTGCTTTTCGAGAGCTGTTGCTCGTCTCAACCAGAACGTCTTGAATGACAGTACATTGCCATTCTCGCGCACCCCGAGCCATTCACTCTCCGCCATTGACATGTGCAGGTTCCAGCTCACATTCTGTGCACATACGCGGCTCTCCCACTTATCAGCACAAGGACATTCGAGTCCAGGACGCTTCGACGGGGATGTGGCCACTAGAGGCCGCAAATGATTCGTTATTCCCGTGGCGCGCCCATATCTAAAGCAGAATTCTCATCGGCAGGTGCTGCACCAGCGCAGGTACTGCACTGATCTCTTGCCATATGCATCCGTCCTAGAACAAACGTGAGCGGCACTCTGCGTGTGTGTTGCGCATTAGCCTCGGTCATGATCCATGAGCCATCAATGTGAAGAGGCGAGCCTGCACTCACGCTCGATCCACTATTTCGTCGGCTGTGAGCACCTGTGATGAAAATGAGGTGATCTGGAGACAGCGACCATTGTCTTCGTTGCTTGTCCGGATAAAGTCTGGACTTCTGGGCGCTTGTAGCACATATGGTTGGTTGGTGGTAGGGTGGAGTAGATACTTCTTGCTGCAACCCAATTCACCAGACCTCTTCAAACTGGACATCAGGCTTATAATTACTGTAGAGCTCCAGTAAGGTACGATCTTATGAAAAGGAGACGTTTATAGTCGACACTTGCAAAGTTATCCAAACTCCAAAGCGTTTGATCTTTTTGGCGTGATTTTATCAACTCTGGCTCTCCCAATAATGCCTCATTACCTCTAGAAATTCCCTCGCAACGTTACGACAAATCAGTAATTCTCTAATGACTAATTCGTAAACTGGACCTCCGTGTTCAAGGAGGTCCACCCAATGCTGACATTGTGTGACTGGTAGCTGCTCACTCATTCGCCAACGAGACGACTGCTGCTCAGACGAGCCCAGGCCTGCACACATCCACAAACACACTTGCGCCATGAAGCCCACGAGCAGATCCGCAACCAAGGTGCTCATGCTCATCGCGGCGCTCGTGCTCTGCAGCTCGTTCGCCCTCGCGGTTGCGCGCGAAGCCGGCGTGGTTGTCAAGCGCAACTCGGTCGTCAAGGTGGACGCGAGCAAGCGCGTGAGCGCAAACCAGAAGTTCTCGCAGCTCTGGCAGCTCAAGGGCACCAAGGACTTGTGGCTACTGAGAGTCGGCTTCCCCGGCCGCGTCTTTGTGAGCCAGTCGAGCGACATCTCGAGCACGTACGACGCCGAAGTGACCGTGTCGGGCAGCTCTGAGGCCGCCGTCACGGCTGTGGACGTGAGCTTCGACACGGAGATGGCTTTGGATCTAGAGCTCGCGACGTCGCCGAAAGCTGGCGAGTTCCTGCTCGTTGAGGTGCGCGTCCGAGCCAAGAACTCGCTCACCAGCATCGTCATGACCAGCACCAACGACGGCGACCTCGTGATCCTGAAAGATGTGCTCATTTCGGCTGCACAATCATCTGCAAGTCCGCTTGCGCGGCGGCTGCAGAGCTCACCACCACCAGCTAGTAACAGCAGCGATCTCGTGGCGCTGACTCGGGATCAGTTCGCTAAAGTCACAACAACCAAAAGCTTGAGCGGCTTCTCCGTCGCGGAGGATGTGCAGGTCTCCAGTGGGACTGCCACTGCTCGCACATGGCTGATCAAGAAGCCCGAGACGGTATCCTGGACAACCTCGGCTGTCAACGTCAAGCTCGAGCTCGGATTACCTGGGGTCGCGCTCGTAGACAGCACCCTCTCGTACCTCTCGTATCCAGATGTGGATGCCGGCCGCGTGATGGTGCTGAGCGACAACCTCGACAGTCTCGACCAGGTTGAGGTGGTCTCGACCCACGGATCGAGTGGTGAGACCGTCCAAGTGCGCTTCAAGACCAAGACGGGCGCCCCTGTCCCGGGCAACTTTACGACACTAGTCGGCTTTACGGAAGCGCTCACAGTGACCACAACTCCCGCGAGCGACACGAGCGTCCAAGTGCATAAAAACACGCTGGGATATGACCATACAGAGGGCTACAAGATCTTGCTCATCGACAACCGCGGCTCCGGCAACATCTTCGTCTCGGCGCCTGAGAGTCTCATCGCGTTGAGCTTTATGAATCTGGCCAACTTTGGAAACGGGAGCATTCAGGTGGACGTCGGGCAGATGTGGACCGTCTCATCAACCTCGCTCGACAACATGGGCTCTGGCCCGATGAGCTACTTTGGCGACGTCATCTACTCGGCCCTACGCCCAACGCCCTATGCGAACGGCACAATCTGTGCGAGCGCTCCCCGCCACGATTTCGACCGTGTCTTTCTGAGTGACCGCAAGAGCCAAGATCTAGTCTCATTCACGGGCCAACCAAAGGACTTTGGCACGTTTCCCTGCGAGAAGCGCGCAATCCCCGAGCGCGTTCCAGCCGAGTTCATGCCTGGCCGCAACAGCACGAGCAAGATAGCTACCGACCAGCTCATTGGTTCGAGCGCCAGCAGCAGCACATCTCTCAGCGGCACAGTCACCGTCACTGGACTGTTCCTTGCAGTCTTGACTCTCATTTAATGATAGAGATAGCGTACGAACCATGAACTCAAGGGATCGATTCGAGTGGCTGAAACTGTCGAACCAGTTGTTGAGAATGGAAATCTGAATGTGTAACTTTTCCTTCGCGCCTGCAACCACCGCGCTTGGAGAAAGATGCTTGATTCGTTGCTTCTAACTTGGCCGAAGGAATCCCTGCACTAATCTACATCTCTTTGCAGGAGAGTGAGTATATGGATTCACCTTCACCCTCAATCGTGTGGCTATCATTCAACTCGGAGGATTTGGGAGTAAATAAAAGGAAGGCCTCCAAGGTTCTTCTTACAAGTCCACCCAGAACACTCGCTCATTTGCATATACGACAGCTGTGACTCGCATCAAACCCAGATACAAAGTCATTCAACCCAGCCCAAGATGAAGCGCGACCGCAGATTCTCCGCCACCAAGCTCCTCGTGCTGACCCTACTCTGCTACTTGCTTGCGATCACCTTTGCGCTGGCCGCGGAGCCCACTAGCGTGGTCCTGAAGCGCAACGCAGTCATCAAACTTAACACAAGTAAGCAAGTGAGCGTGAATCAGTTCTCACAGCTTTGGCAGGTCAAGGGTCTAAAGTCGCATTTAGGACAGACTGTTGGGAGGACATTATCCACTCTTGGAATTTGTGACTCGATTGCTTCAGCTGCAAGTTCTATAGCCAAAATCACGCTTGAAAAAAGGAAGAGATGCGAATTTATTCAGTGTTACATGCACTTGCTTGTGGAAAGCCCCATACTAGTGCTTGCTCTTGATATGAGCCGCGAGTTTGTCGGTGCGCGCATACAACAACAACTCACATTGATCGCACCTGAATCGCTCCGGGCTCATGTGAAAAGTCAATTGCTCGCTCATCCACAGATCTGGGTGCTGACTGCAGCAATGTTTGGACAGTTTTCCGTTCTGCATGGTGGATGGGCAGTCTGGGCAGGAGACTGCGTCATGGTGGCACATGTGCCGGTGACTTTTCAAAGACACCCAGCGTGCAAAGGTATTGGAGCACGAGTCACAGTGCTTGTGGGGTTTGAGTCGCAATTGCAGGTGGCGACAGTGAGCACCAATACGAACGTCCACGTGCACACTCTGAAGTTCGATCTCGAGGACATCAACTTCGTGGTGATTGAGCACAACGGACCAGGTAACCTCTTCGTCTTCGCCCCCGAGTGTTTCCTCGTGTGGGAGAGCGTGGCGTTGGAGAACTACGGGAATGACAGTGTTCAGGTGGACATTGGGGAAACCTGGACCACGAGCGGGGTCCAACTCAGGACCATGGCTTCGGGAGATATCTGGCGACCTGATCCAGTCGTCTGTGACAGCGAGTCCCAGTGCCAGTGCCAAGATCTACCAGAATGCAACTTGCCACGCGCTCAGCGCAGTCAAGGTCGACGCAAATCCGATGCAGGTCTCGTACTTTGGACTGTCTGGGAGCTTCTCCTGTGAGAAGACTGCACTTCCTGAGCGAGTACCTGTCACGATGCGCGCTGCCGTCAGGGAAGAGGATCTCGACAAGGACAAGACGGTTGTGAGTGCAGGTGCCAGCGGCTCAGTTGCAACGATGAGAAGCGTAGTGATCATCATGGTGATGATGCTCACTACCGTGGCTTTCGCTTAGCGACTCAGCTTTTGAAGTGGAAGGAGACTCTGACGAGAGGCTTCTGTGTCATGGTAGCCTTGTCGGTGATTGTGAAAGAACGATTTAAAATCGGATATTTGATCTATTTTAACAGGGTAGCCCGAATGTTCCGGATGCCTCGTCTCGACAATTTCGACAGCGAGCAAGATCGAATCAAAAAGCAAAGCAAGCATGCGCGGGTTCCGTCTGCGTGCCTCGCAGCTCGGCCGCCGCGGCTCGGCGCGCCCGCCCGCCCCCACGAGCAGCTCCGCGTTGGCCGCGCGCACACAGGCGCCTGCCTCCAGCCTCTCGCTGCTGCACCAGCACGCCACCATCAGCAGCCGCAGCTTCTCGGTCTCGTCCAAGTTCCCCACGCAGGACGAGTCCGCAATCCTCGCGCACTCGGACGAGCAGCACGACCCGAATAGCTCGCAGCTCGTGTGCGGCAGCTGCAGCACGCCCATCAGCCAGACGCGCGACCTCATCTTCTTCAAATGGTGCCGTCGGCCTTATAATGACCACGCAGTTGGGTTGGCTCAGCTGTACTAATTTCTGTATACTCATGTTTTGTAACGCAACGCCCACAGGAAGAACGGGATCCACCTATCGAGCACGACTGACGCGCCATTGCGCAGCCTGTACTCGAAGGACCACTGGGACGAGGACATTGCGTGGAAGAAGCACAAGCTTCACTGCCTCAAGTGCGGCGACCACGTGGGCACGATGGCGAAAGTCTTTGCGAGCGACAAGATCCTCTTCAGCGCCAAGCAGGTGGCGATCCAGATGCCCGCGAACCAGTCGCCGCTCATTTCGGTCTCTGGGTACCCGTCGTCGCAGCTCGGCTTCTCCTACTGGACCGAGCTCATCCTCATGCTTGAGTCCCAGCCGACGCTCAAGGATGCGCTGCAGATCCGCCGGGTACGTTAGCAGCCAGTGGGTTGGTTCAGGAAGTGGTGGTGGCGGCGTGACGGTGCTTTCTTTCTAACATGAAAGGTGGTATGCGTGGTTACAAACTGATAGGTGGACCAGATCCGGGACTTCAGCACTGAGCGCAAGCAGCTTAACACGAAGCTGCTCATGGCCAAGGACCTCCCGACGCTGCTACGCATCGTAGACGACCACGTACGTACCACATGCCAAAGATGTTTGGTATATCGCCTGTTAATCAATTAATGGGTTCTGTATCTTAGGCGACCGAGATGAACGACGTGAACATTCGCACCGCCGTGGGGCGCGCCGCGCGCTTCTCGTCCAACCAGACGCCGCGCAAGAGCCGAGTGGTGTGTCCTAATGCGAACACTTCTTTTTTTCACTCTGCATGCCAATTAACACCGCACACTCTTACGACTGATTCGTGCCTGCGTATCCATGACAGTCGGTGACGCCGCGACTGAACCTGCTGACCAAGTCTACGAAATCCGAGGCCCCCGAGGACCAGCTGCTCGACATCTCGTCGCACATGATGATGCGACCGCGCTCTGCCCAGGATATCGCCCTCGAGAAGAAGCGGTGCGAGTTGGTTGATCGAATCCCCTCATTATGAAAAAGGCATGGCTTAACTATTGTTTTGGTAACTTATTTGTCAGGTTTTGGAAATTGGTGCAGCTGGTGGACAACCTCGTGAATTTCAGCATCTCGGCACTGAAAGAGGGCCATGAGCTCGCGAACTTCATGAAATCCATCTGGCAGCTTGGCATTGGCCAACCGAGCATCATGGAGTGAGTATTCTGCCTTCAATACGGTATTCGTGTTAGTATGCTCACTGTGAATGTATTCATGTCCGTGTTTGTTCTATAGACCGATCGCCAAGCAAGTGCTGTTTGTGCTTAAGGTGAAAGCCACGATCCCTGTCGTGAACGAGCACGAGGCGTCGATCATCGCGACGTCGATCGTCCACCTGTGCGCGAAGGAGAATCGCGAGCAGCCGTGGGTCAAGCAGCTGCTGCACGCCGCCGCAGACCGCCTCGTTGAAGAGTCGGTGCGCAAGGGTGAGACATCGGGCTTTGACATCCTCGTTCCGCTCGTGCGCGCGTTCGTGATCGCGGGCGAGTTCCACAAGGAACTCTTCACTTTGCTCTTCTCTGAGGTGCGCCGAGGGCGACTGGAGAGCGCTGACCAGTTCTCGTATTTCAAAGTGCGCAACCTCAAGAGTAAGATGTACCAGGTGCATTTGGACTGCGCCTTGAACGCGTACCCGAAGGAGTTTAGACTCAAGCCCGCACAGGTGGAAGAGTTCAAGGAGATCTTCCAGAGCCACCAGGTGCAGGTCAAGAGCTCATCGTTCCGCATTCAGCACCTGGTCTCCAGTGCGCTGGACGAGATGGGCGTCGAGCACGAGCGCTTGCGAGCGCTGGACGAAGGCTACTGCCTCGACATTGCGCTCAAGCACAACATCGCGATCGAGATCAACGACGCCGAGTGCTACCAGGTGCTCGAGAGCCACGAGCCCGCGTGCGAGGCCGACAAACAGAACTTTCTCATCGCGAGCTCCATGGACGAGAAGCCCTTCGGGTTTGTGGACCTGAAGGCGAAGCACCTAGAGAAGCTCGGCTGGGTCGTGATCCAGCTCCGAGCGGACAAGTACCAGCAGCTGGCGACTCTGGAGGACCGCGTGCGGTTCCTGAGCATGCTGCTGGAAGTGGCCAACAATGCGCGCCGCCAGCAGCATCAGCAGCAGCACTAGACTTTTAGGTCGAGTTGAGCTGGCAACAACGACAAGTAGATCAGGCTTGGACAGCTGAATAGAGAAGAACGAAATAGAGAGCCATTTTGTGATCAAGTGCAAGGTTCTCTATGAAGATGTGTGTGTAAGATTGGAAAAATCTCTTCTCTATGATGCAATGAGCCGCTAGCAACTAGCACTTTTGTACGACTGAGTAACTTAATTCGCCTGCTTGGACTTCTTCTTCTTGCTCTTCTTCTCCTTGGTCTCCGCGACTTCCTCCACTTGAGCGACTTCTTCTTCTTCCTCCACCACCTTTTTCGCCTTCTTCTTCTTCTGCTTCTTCTCCTTCGCTTCCTCCACTGGCTCAGCAGCTTCGGCAACTTCTTCTTCCACAACAGCTTCAGCCTCGAGCTTTCGCTTCTTGCTCTTCTTCGCCTTCTTCTTCTCCACGACCTCCTCCTTCTCGCTCTCTTCGGCCACCACGGGCGTCTCAACAACAGCCTCAACCTCCTCCTCTGCTTCCTCGTCCTCGCTCTCCTGCTTCTTGCTCTTCTTGGCCTTCTTCTCAGCCTTCTTGGCTTTCTTCTCAGCCTTCTTCTCAGCCTTCTTGGCCTTCTTCTCGGCCTTTTTTGCCTTCTTCTTCTCGCTCATGTCGCTGCTGCTGTCGTCGGCGTCGTCGCCGCTCTTCTTCGTGCTCTCGTCTTCAAAGCGCTTGTGGTCGTAGCCGCCCTCGCCTTGGCGCACAAACATCGAGTAGAGTCCTATGCATGACAACCAGCAGCAATTAGCATGTGCCAACAAAGAGATCAACAACTCATTCGCTGCAAGCCTTACCGTTGTTCGGCAAGCCGTCCGTGCGCTTGGCGCCCTTCTTGCCGACGCTGGCGCCAAAACCGAGACCGCCCTGTTATAACGCAACAACAACAGCCACCACCAGAATCGTTAGGCCATGATGCGTTCATTATCAAGTCAATTCAGATGCCACAAACGTACGCTCTTGCCGCCGGGACGCAGCTTGGAGAGCACCTCGTGCATCTGGATGAGCTTGTGGTCCTCCATTGCTGGTGGATACTTGATTAGGTCGGTGGACGGACGGACGGAGCGAGGCTGAGCGCGTGGACGTCGAGTGCTTCTGGAGCTCGTGTGTCCTGCTTTTCGACAAAAGTGATTGGTCCTTGCTTGGTCTTGTTTTCAAAAACCCAAAAAACACTTTTTGAAAAATAAAGCAGAAACTTCAATTTGGAAATGTTGCTTTTTATGTCATGCGTATAATACGGTTTGCATTATACAACACATCGTTTATTTCTGAAATGACCCTAAATAAGATACAGTGGTGGCAGGAAGTATAAGACCACCTCATTTTTAAAATTTTCTTTTACAATTAACACGCCATGTCATTGATTTTTACGATTGTAAATACGTTTTCGGACTTGCCTTTTAAAAACCAATCGTTTGGCAGTCTCCATTTTCCAACCCGAGCATTTTCCATGTCACAATAGAAAATTACGCCTCAAGCCTCTGGAAGGAGATATAAGACCACTCAGCTCCAAGCATCCGATATTGCCCCAGGTGCGTTGTTTCTGTCTTCGATAGCGTTTTTAATGTAAATCACATGATTGAATACCATGTGTGCGATTTTCGGAGTGGGAGGAGAAGAAACCGAATGCCACGGGGCCGAGCACTTTCGGACTTCGAGAAGGGTCAGATTTCGGCTATAAGTGTGGCTGGCACGAACCAAAGAGTGCTGTTTGATCTCAATGCCTTTTTGGACTATGGTTGCCGAATCTGCTTCCGGTTTGACCATAGCGGAATCAAAGAGCTCATGGTGCTGATGCGCATGCCTGCTATCATCATCATCCCGTACCACGAAGATCGAGTGTCAGCTATCGAAAGCATGTGCTTGGTGCTTGATCGAATGACGTACCTGCGCAATTTGGAGGGTCTCTCGAAGCTGTACGGCCGCCACGTGTCTGCCCTCAGCAGAATTTTTCTCTACCTGCTGCACAAGACCCTGCGCCATGCAAAGACAAGGTGCTGCTTTCTGGGACCACCACAACCCTAAAACTGGCGATGTACGCACAAGCATTTTGGCGACGCGGTATACCTCAGACCCTTTATATGTGGAGCGTAATTGATGTAAAGAAAGTCGCCAACTGCCGATCGACACACGACCAACACGCACAATACAGTGGCCACAAGAAGTACCACTGCTTCAAGTACCAAACGTTTCAATCGCCAGACGTTATGTGCATTCATTCGATATGTTGTTGTGTGTCAACTAACTTCTGCGAAGGTTTGATTACCCATTGCTTCAGATGTGGTGATGGGCGGTGTGGTGATGGCTACATCCTTCGACAGTCATATCTGTTGGAGTTTCTCAACCACGAAGCCGCGATAATCAAGCAGCTCTATGTCCTCTTTGACGACTCGGCCTACTCAAGCAGCAACGTGATGATATCGATGTAGTAGCCAACCCGCAGCTCTAGATCCAGCCAGTGAACGTGAGCATCGACGGGCGCAGGGTGTTGTACGGTCACTTCTTGTTTCGCGGGCGAAGCTTGCCAGAGTGGGCGGTGACATTTAACGAGGTGCTGGCGAGTATCTGTCAAGTGGGGCTATGCTCAAGTCTACAACAACTTCGCGTACGTCGATTAGAAGCGGCAGCGGAAGATCAAGTCGATGCCAGTCGAAGCAATTTGGCCTGTTGGTGTGTTCTTGATAAGTTGCCTCACTTGCCACTTTGGCTCGAACCAAATTGCGGACTTCTCTGAGTGTGTGCCACCTACGCTAGCTGAATATCTAGGTGGAGTGCATTACGATTAGTGGTTCGAGGAGCTACTTTTCCTCAGGTCTACGCTCCGTCATCATTACCTCAGGCTTCTTAAATCTCAGCTTAATCTCGGTCTTGAACTCTTGGTGGCGGTGATCGTTCTCTTGATGCATTAATTCCAACTTTTCCAGTTGAAAGAACGCTCAGCACTTTTTTGATGAGCTGCTATTTCTTCTCGGCGCAAGTCGAGCTCCATGTTGAACTTCTCCTTCTCGAACTTAAAGCGGTTCTTTTTGAGCACTGTCTTGTCTCTGCCTTCAGGGATCAGTATTTCCTCGAAAGATGGATGATTGATGGTGTCTGGAGTTGCGTCGACGTTGCTTCCGTTGGCTGGAAGTGCACTCTTCTTGCTCTTCTACCCCTTCGCCGGCACTGAATTGAGCGACTGGTTCTCTGATTGTCGTTTCTTGCCCTTCAATCGTTCCTCGTGCAACTTGTTCACGCTGTCATAGACCAGCGTTGCGAAGCTCATCCTCTCGCTGCCGTTTGTACGCGCTAGATGCTCGCTCAGCCACAAAATCACGATGCGCATCGACCATGATAGCGAGCTTTGCTCGGACACGTATCTAGTGCAGCACACCATAACAAGTACGTCAACAAAGGGAGACAACACACAGAATCCATGTGTGATGAAGTCCTGGGAATTTCCAAGTGCCAACGGTCCCCAAGATTGCTCCCTCGTCCCCAGATGATGCCCGCTCCTAAGATGTCCACGATCGTCAGAGAATCAGACTCAAGATTCAAGTTGCAAGATCAGGGGAGTTCGCCACAACGACTTCGGAGAGTTCCCAGATGAGGGTGGTTGACCATCATTCCAATGATGAGACGACCACAAGCCTCATTA
>JAASFV010000942.1:0-12994 GCA_023334015.1 Globisporangium paddicum
AGCGCATATTCTATATGTTATGTATAGAAATTTGGTCGGTATTTTTGGTAATTTTCAACCCTGTTTTACCGCACAAATACCCTTTAACACTGTGTAATATAATAATTTTGTTTTGATAAATTCTTACAGTAAATGTGTTTTAGGAGCAATTTTGTGAGTCTCTGATTGGTTGAGATGGTATTTTTGAAGCCAGATTTTTTTAGAATTTTGCGAGTGTCGCCAGGAACGACGGACACAGCGCAAATTTAACGGATAATAGGCGAATGGTATTGCCTATCACTCCTCCAAATCGCATTGAAATTGACCGAATGCTAACTTTAAAACTGTAAAAAGCGTCCTCGATGCCCCCGCCCTCTGTAAATTGGTGCTCGCATTCCATTTTTTCGGTAAAATGTTGTCAACATGTTTTTGACCAATCAACCGTTTTGGCGCTGAATGTTGAAGTGTCGCATTTAACAAAAAGACGATAGTGGCCATTCTATCTTTTTCAGCACCAGCCAAACTCTTTTTCAAGTCTATTTATCCCAACATTCAAAATTCGACTCTCTACATACAAACATCAAGCTTGTCTCTCTATAAATGAAGTATCATTCCATGGATATGCAGTCACTTTTCTCTGCTTGCGAAATCAATCGCAAAAAAGTATCCAGGTTGCCATTTCCACAAAAAGGAAAGAGGCAAGCACTATCCAAGAGCTACGACGCAACACGCCACACGCCACAGCCCCTGGTCATCCGTGCGACCGTCGCTCGTTGCACTTAACCTGTCTATCTATCTGCTTGTCCTCATCACTGGTATCCAGTAGAGCGAAACGTCACGAGCACCTCGCGATCTCTGTAGTCGCCACGCGTTCCGTTTCCATTTCCGATTCGTCCACCTGCAGGTTGCCAACTTACTCACTGAACAGCGTACACGTCCAACTACCGCTTCTGCATGGTATCCTCGCCAGGCGCAGCGCACGGCGGCACGCGCGACCACGCGATCGCGCAGTATCTCGTGACCAAAATGAGCTGGAAAGGCTCGTACAAGCGCATCCTCGCGGTCACGCCGTCGGCCGTGCTCACGTACAACCCCGAAACGTACCAGTGCACGAGCGAGTGGGACCTGTCAGAGATCGAGGAGATCGAGGTCGCAGGTGAGAAGGACCAGTTCGTGCTCCGTCTGGACAAGTCGCGCGCGTTCCGGCTCACGAAGGTGCGCTTCCACTGCGCTGCCCGCGCACATTTCCTGTCGCTCGTGACTAAGCTCCGGCGGCACTTCGCGATCCAGCCCGTGGCACCCAGCAGCGTCGTCGATGAGGCCCAGGCGTGGAAGAAGTACCGATGCATCGAGTTCTTCGGGGATGGCTCGTCGCAGTCGTTCTACCTGCAGGTTGGCGTCTCAGCGATCCTGCTGCTCGACGATGGCGGCCGCAAGATGGACTCGTTCCCCTATATCTACCTAAAGAAGGCGGCGTCGACCCACTCGCACCCTGATGGAATCGTGCTCAGCACGCCGTATCAGGAGCGGCTGTTTCTGTGCAGTCAGCGGAACGAGTGCCTCGGAGACATTTACATTGCGGCTGGGGAGTTGGGAGTCGAGCTCCGCTGGGAAGAGAGCCCGCTGAACGTGCAGCTGCTGCGCCTGCGCAACGCGCAGATGATCGACAACCCGTCGATCGTGTGCTTTGAAGTGCTCAAGGCCAGCGACGATGGAAGCTTCTTCATGGAGGTGCAGCTCATCCTGCAGGGCGATTCGATGGTGGAGGTGCATCCAAAGATCCGCTCAGTCGTCGCACGCAAATACACCAAGCTGCTCAATATCATCCGCACCGATTGGGACATTGAGACCGTTGGGCTCGAGTTTGCCGAAGGCGAAAGTCTCGTCGTGAAGCTCGAGGCCCGCGATCAGTTGATCGCGCTACTGCTGCTCACGTGTCGAGAGAACGGCTATGAACACATTACGCTAACAGCCACAGAAATCAAGAAGAACCGAGTGTACTACCCCCATGTGATTGAGAATTCGACTGAGTCGGCGGGCTCGGCACTGGAGAATTTCTTCCTACGTCGACTGCTTCAGACTGGTGTTTCTGGTGACGAAGCTGGGGTCATTGGCGCACGTGGGTCCCCTCCAGCAGCTCTCTTACGAAGACAGAGTGCGACAGAGAGCAGTTGGCTGCAGCGCAAAGTCAGTCAAAGGAAGCGAAGTGAAGGGGCAATGTTGCTGGGCGGTGGCACGCGAGACTCGTTCGAGACGGGCGAGTCCATGAACGACTTTGTGAGCACGAGCATTGCGATGGAGGAGCTGAACGCCAACATCCCGCTGAACGAGGTGAACCTTTTTTGCCAGAAGGAGGTACTTAACAGCGCTATTGAGCTCCTCGCCGAGCATTTCACATCACTCGTGATCACGCTGCGGCGCTTCGTGAGCGCAGCAAACGCGGAGATCGTCACCACCTTACAGGCACTCGTGCGGCTTAGCTATTCGTCCCACGCGTCGCTCTCGGACAAGATGATCCCGCGTGTTTTTGATGCGATCCACGAACTCTTCACCCAGCAGGACTTCCTCACGTGCTACTGGTGCCTGAAGTTGCTACAGTGCTACTTTGACCCAACGCGCGTCGAGTTCATTTACGGTCAGCGATCCAAGATCCTCCAGTATGTCTCGACGCAGAAGGAGCTACTCAGCTCACTCGTCAATCTGCTGCCATCGTCGTCGCAAGTCTCGACACGCTCATCTGGGTATTGGCTTATGGGCAGTAATGGCATCATGGAGCACAGGTCGGGCAATTCGTCTGTGGACTCGACACTCCAGTCGAAAGAGGCGCGTCTGGAGAAGGAGATGAATGCAGTCTACTACGAAGCGATCTTCACGATCCACTTCATCACGATCTACCTGCATGACAAAGGGAGGGAGCAGGCTGGCACAAAGGACGGCTCACTGACTGGCGAGGCAGCACAGGTTCACCGCGAATTCAACAACAACCGAGGCACTGGCCAGCTGCAAAGGAAGCGAACTATGCCAGTTGAGATCACTGCTGCTGTGTCCACGTCGATGGTGGATGTTACATCGGGAATCCCAGTCAAACAGATGCACTTCCTGGCGGAGAAGCTGATGGAGAAGTACGAGTTCCTCGTGGACTCGGTCGTCGACACGAGGCTCGTGCGCACTTGTCTCTCGTGTGTAGCTCTGATCAGATTCCTGACTCTGGAGCTAGACAAGAACGGTTCGACACCGGCAAACATGACAACAAGCGATGGGAAGATTTCGAGGAAGAATGTCGTAGCGCCTAGTCCGCAAGAAGACTTTTCGTCACGCAGAGCGGTGAAAGACTTGTCTTCTTCAGCAGAAGGTGATGATGCTACTTCAACTCAGCAACAACAGCAAGGGCTTAGAGGAGCTAACAGACACCGAGGATCGACGGTGACAACGTTTCAAGACATCCACCGTTCTCGCGACAACCAAGGCTCGCTCCCAAATTATAGACCCGAGGAAGTGTTGGAGCGAAGGCTCAAGAAGCTAAATGTGTTTCTCGAAACGTACACAGCGAAGATCCGCACCCAGAACAACAGATCCCATCTCTTCCAGGGTCAGCGAACGATCATTGTGCCTCTCATGGGGTTCAGTCAGTCCACCGACAATTTTGCAGTTAGCGAGAAGACCCAATCTTCTGATTGCATGAAGCTTGAGCACCTGGAAATTGCCAGCGCGGAGGACGAGAACGATGAAGACGGTGAAAGCGAAGGTGGTGAACTGCGCGGGATAACCGAGTTCAACATGAGTTTCCGCGATCAGTCGAAGGGCGCACCGCGCAGCTCTGACGTCTTCTCGGAAGAGCAGAAGGAGCACGACGAAGAACGAGACCGCGCACCATCGTCCAATCTCTTCCGGAGCTCCACGTTCTACTTTGAGCAGCAACATGGTCGCAGTCCCAGCGATCACCAGGATCGTGACACTGAACGACCCACTCCGGTCGAGCACCAACAGCGAGCGAAATCGAATCCAGCGATCCGTGTAGACGCACCACATCACTGCGATGCGTGCATCGGCTGCAACGACGTCTGCGACAACGTCATGTGCTTCTTCTGTTCAGAGAAGAAGTACCAGCTCAAAACGACGTTCCCCGACTCGCCACTCACGCGTACTACTGGATCCTCATTAACGCAGCAGCGTCAAAGTGTGCACAACGAGACAGAGAGCGACAACTACGTGCACACGGAGCGGAAGTACTCATCCTGTGAGCTGAAGCGTCATCGTTCGCTGCGTTCCTGCTGGGTCCTGGTAAGCGGGGCAGTGTACGATATCACGGACTTGCTGAGCGTGCATCCTGGTGGGCTTCAAGTCCTCCTCCAGGCGGCACAGCACGGCGGTGACTGCGCGTCGATCATCGAAGAGCACCCGCTGTCTGCGCGCCGTGTTCTGAGTAATTATCGCCTGGGCGAGCACTACGAGTGCGAGAAACGCACGCTCTTCCCGTAAGTCCCGCTTCTTATCTGCGTCGCTGAGTACAATTGCCAAACTAACATATTGATCTACATGGATGCCTCCACCCAAGCTCGCACTGATTAATTGATAGAGGACGGGCTCTAAATTGTAATGAGACCAACTACGACGGCAGCTCGTCACCTGGCTGCAGCGGCGCCGCCGGTCTTGAGTTTCAGGATCGCGCGCATCGTGGACTTGGCCATCAGCGAAGTCAGCTTCTTGCCGATCCCCTCGAAGGCCTCAGCATGAGCAGCACACTGTCCATGCAGATACAAAGACAGCGAGAGAGCAAGTTAGTGCCCATAAACCCGAGCCAACGCCACCAGAGTCTTTCGGTCGACCGCACCTGATCCGCGTACTTGGAAACTATTGTGAACACAAGCGTGGCGAACTTGAGGGATTTCTGGAGCTCTGGGGCATCACGAGACTCGTGTGCCGCCTCACAGCAGGCGACAAACTTCTCGACTGTGGCGTCTGTGAGCGGCGCTTTCATCGTGAGCACGTTCTGCAGCACCATGAGCGCTGCATCGTTGGTGAAAAAGTGCTTCGTTGCGCTATCATGATTCCTCTTACCCAGCTGCTGCTGCTCGTAGATATCAAAGCTCTTGTTGAGAAACCCGTCGAGCTGCTCGAGTGAGACGCCATTGCGCAGAATGCGTGTGATCGCCTCGCCCTGCGCTGGCCCGATGGCGTCCGCAGTGAGCAGCGGAATGAGAAGCGACTCGATGAGCGCGCTCGTATATCGCTGCGCAAAGAGCAGCACGGTCTGCAGTAGCACGCGCGAGATCACGGACGCAGCCGCCACGATCTTAGGAAACACGCTCGTCTCGAGGAACACGGACGCGTATCGCGAGCTCCAGTTCGACTCGATGAGCGCGCTGTGTGGTGACCATCAAAGGCAAGTAAATTCACACACACAATCCATGGCCCAAGTTCACAGCATGGGAAGCAACAAAAGCTACGTACGTGGTGACCTGGAAGAGCGCTTCGTCGCTGGCTTTAGCGAGCTGCAGCGCCACGCAGAGCTTGACAAAGAGCGCCTCGGTGGTCTGCTGCGTGGCATCCGTGGTGTTGATAGTCTCCTGGATGAGCTGCACGGTCGCCTGCGCGAGCTCATCCAGGACCGCGCGGCTCGACTGCTGCGTTTCGGAGGATGCGAGCTGCTTGGCGAGCTTGAGCGCCTTTGCTTCCAACTGTTTTCCATATAACGACAGCCCAACGTGTGAGTTGCCCGTTCTATCAATGTGATAGCGAGTGAGATAGGAACATACCTCTGGTGGTAGCTCGACAACAATGGGCGTGTCCTGGGTTTCATTATCAGCTTCGGGCTGCGTCTCTGGATCATTCGCACCATTATCAACCAGCACGCGCGGTCTCTTGGTTTTCTTCAGGGTCCCTGGTCCTTCTGGTTCGTTGCGAGCGTCGACAGATCGATGCAGTCGTGTACTTGCCTGGGGTGTCGTGACTGTAGCTGTGCTGCTCAGGCGCGTGAAGCTCATGAGCACTTTCCGCCTGTCAGGTGGCTCTGCAGCGCTGTCATCGCCACTCTGCGACATAGCCAACGCTGTTACGAGAGACGACAGTGGGCGCAGACGAGAGAATGTGAGCTGCCGCATGGCTTCTTTGAACGCTGCATCGCGCTTGATCGTGGCGAGAGACTCGTCCTCGTCCACCACCCGCCGCCGACTCGCACTGTTACTGCTGCTTCTATTGTCTGTGTAGCTTGCAGTTGCGATCAGCTGTGCCAGCACGCGACACACGGAATCACTGGCGCGCGATCGCTTCCTCTCAGCGTATTCGAGGAACCTCGTGGCGAGATGCAGCGTCTGTCGGTGGGCGACACTACTCGAGAGGTGCACCAGTGCGCTCCAGAGCTCACGCTGTCCACGTAGCGACAGACGTTTTTCCAGGTAGACGCCCGTGTCTTTCCAGCCAGCAGACGCAGTCGACGTGGCTGTGTACGGCTCAGGCTCGAGTAGCACCGGCTGCGCGAGCGCATCCATCAGCGCCGCTGCGTCCTTGCGGTTCTCTATTTCGCAAGCGCAGAGCAGTGGTGGTAAGCAAGAGCATGCAGTTAGCAATACAGAGAGCATGCGTGCACGTGCCTTGGAGGAATGCGCAGACGCCGCTGGCGCCGCGCGCGTCGGCGATGAACGCCAACGTGTCCATCTTGAGCCTCGAATGGCCAATAGTCGGATAATAGCTCTTATACACGAAATATCGGATTTTATAAGTGACAGAAGTGGCTCTTATAAACAAATTAGCGGACCTTTCATATAAAATACTATTTTCAGGCGGGCTTGTATTCAAGCACTCTCAACTGGAGGAATGGGTACAGCAGGTGAATGAATGGGTACATTATTTCTCAGCCCCACTTGCCAATGAGCGCCATGGCGCCAGCGCCGAGTCAGCAGGTCGCGTACAATAGGAAGCGCTCGCGAGCGCTCCTCGCGAGGAAGGCGCGGTTGGTCGTCATGTGGTGCGTGAACAGCTCCACGACGCCCGTGTAGAGCAGGATGCCGCCAGCGACGCAGTTGAGCACGCCCTGCACCCAGAGCGCGGTCACGGACGTGCTCGAGTAGGACGAGCGCACGGCGATGCCCAGCTCGAGCTCCAGCGGCGTCGTGGTCGCGTACGCCGCGTTGACGAGCAGCACACTCCTCGCGCTGCTGAGCGTGTTGAGCGCGTTGCCGCTCACGGCGATGCCCTCGAAGAACTGGTGGAAACACATGGCGGCGAGCAGTGTCTTGAAGTCCGCGCCGCCCGTGACGCCCAGGTCCACGCCCACGATCACCGAGTGGAACATGACGCCGACCTCAAAGAGGACTACTGCAAGCTTGCGCGTGTAGTGGCTGCTGCTATTAGTCGTGGCAGTAGTGGTAAGCTTGTCACTGGGCTCATCAGCAAAAGACCCGCTCGCTGCCACGTGAGTGTGTGCGTTGAACGACTGGTGCTGGCTGCTGGAGAAGAACACGGAGCTCTCACACTCGATCAGGTGCATGAGCACGACGGTCGCAAGCACGATAGCCATGCCAAGGCTGTCGTAGCTCTCCACGATGTCCCCCAGACACGGGTTGCTGAGCATCTCGATGCCGTCGCTCGTCGTGTGGATGACACCCGTGCCGATGACGACGCCAAAGCCAAAGGTTATGAGCCACTCCATGACCAGCGGTGATTTGGCCGAGAGCGACGGCACGTTTCTGGAGAGCACGGACAGCGCTGTGCCGGCCGCAGACACGAACAAGAGGACGAAGACGGCCGTGACGTGCAGCGGGAGGTCGTACTCGCTCTCGGACGTCAGCTTTGCGCAGCCGCAACACTTTTCAGACATGGTGGCTATCGACCAGGATTTGTGTTCGAGGCTCGCGAGGCTGGCGAATTGCAGAGTGACTGGTGTCCACGTCGGAGCCATTTGCGTCTTCGTCTCTGGACAGAGTTGGTGGTTGGGGCCTCTTATAACCAGGTTCCTGTCGTCGTCGGATAAAGTTGTCATCGGAGTACACGGACACCATCGGAAAATCGCCATTTTGTATTTTATTTGTTTTATCCGACGGCGGTGGAGCTGTACCAGACATCCGTGTATACATGAGCAGGTAAAATTTTCTTCAATGCGCATACATGCTATTTTGTTTATTATTCGCTCGTGTTGCGTTGTTCTCATGTGCCGCACCATGCTCATGCTCCAAAAAGAATCCTAAAAACCAAAGAAATGCATGAAATGTACAACAAAACCCCAATCTGGGCTGCTTGCTCACTTTGGAAATGCACTGCGTGCACTGAAGAGCGACGGGAAGCCCGACGTGTTCTTGGGGCGGAAGAGGATGTTTGGACGGATCGAGAGGCCACTGCCGCCGTTACTGCTGCTGGAAGCTGGTTCTGTTGGGGTCGAGGCACCAGTATCAGTCGCTCTAAGCCCATGAGGAGACTGGTTCTCTTGCTCTGATGCAGGCGGCTCGCGCTTTGACATCTCCACCTGTTTGAGGGACGCCCCAAACTTACCTTGAGACGAGACTCCAGCTGCTGCTGGCTGCTTCTTTGGTGGCAGCTCGTGCTTCAAGCGACACGCCTCGCCGTCGGCACAAAAGCCCTTGAGGAACGCCTGGCACGCCTGCGCGCTGCGACTCACTTTCACATGGCGGTATTTGCAGTCGTCGCGCGTGCAGGCGCCGCGGAGGAACAGCGCACACACGGGCATTTTGTTCTGTAGACATACAATGCAACAGTGATATTATCAGATATCCAATCGCTCATCCGACAATAGCTTCACATTAGCAGTGAAAAAAACCTGGTCGTGCTTGTGTGACAACAAGCAGTTCGCATCAGCGCATTCGCTTCGCAAAAACTTGCGGCAGATCGCGACACGGCGGCTGTCGTGGATATACTGACACTCGTTGCGCTTGTTGCAGTATCCTGCTCGCTCGACGAAGTTAGCATTTTCGTATAAACACACACATAAGGGAGAGAATACACATAACCGCATGTCAGGTTAGCGAGCAGACATTGAAAAGACTGGCGCGTGTGTAAGTTTTGTTGCACGACGCTGGCTGGATGGAGAAGAGAGGAGGCCACACTTGCCGAATCGATTGAAGAACGAACAGTACTCCGTACGCACTTGGACCGCACTTTTCTTCTTCAGACGTGCATGGCGGGCACGAAGCACAGCCGCCTGGGCTCGTGACCTAGCACACAAACAGCAGCAAGTAATATCCGCAAACTTTGTCACATGCAAAATAATGCACAGACAAAAAAAAAATGCTGACAGCAACGTACGTTGTGCTGGTAGAGCACATACTCAGACTCAAGGCGCTTGGCTGCTTTGCGACAGCAGTCGACTTGGTTATATCTTCGCCTGTCCAGCGCTTGAGCGAGTTTCCGCGGCGTGTGACCACGTACTTGGCGCCTCCGATGTTCACAGAGTCTGCAGAGAGAGAGTTCATTAGCATGACGCTATGGATTGATTTTTGACATGTGTATGCACACTCACTTGGTAATCTCGCAGCCACAGTCCTGAATTTCAGCGCACTGGCGACTGCAGCTGTCGACTTCTGTGGCTTCACGCCAGCTCGAATGAGGCTGAAGCCTCCGTTGGCCTTGGCGTAGTCGCCATCCTCGAGCTTGAGCACCTGTAGTTGCATTCGATTCCGCGCTCGTCTGTTTCCAGTCACACAAGCAGTTATAATAAATAGAACTCGGTCAGTGGCAACCAAGGCAACCTACTGTGGTCTACAAAAAGAAAAATACGTACTTGACCAGGAGCGACTGGTATTTGTGCCTCGATGCCGCGACTTTGAGCTGCAAGACGCCACCATCAGCAGTTTATTAGCACACCCTCATCACAAACGGAAGCATATCAGCTACTTACTGGTCGTTTCCAGGTCTTCGTCGCAATCGTAGACGGTTGGCGAGCCGTTCCTACTGCTCCACTGACGCTCGTTGCCGCGCCGTCGGCGTCCTCTTTCCGCCACACTTTGTTCGCACTCGTCACAGAGCCGTAATAAGACGGCGTCGCATTATAAACAGTGGTGCTGGCATTTCCATTCGCGCTGGCAGTGCTAGTGTTTTCATTCGCAAAACGGTTCCACGAGCGATTCACTGGCGCGTGGTAGCTCCTCGTGGAAAACATTCTCTGCGCGTAGTGCGCCCCGTGAGGCGGGCGATGCGCGTGATAGGAGCTCTGCTGCTGCTGCTGCACTTGCTTGGCCTGCAGCAGATTCTTCATGGCCTGGATCTTGGCGCGCAGCGCGGCCTCCTCGGACGTCATCGCCCTTCTCGTCCTCTTACTGATTGCGCGGTTTTGACAGCCGTTTTGAAGAACATGGGTCTATCTCCGCTATTTTTACTATCTATTTGCATTTATTGGTAATTAGATGTTTATTTTCCGTAATATATTATATTCTTTTAGTGCCATATTTGCAGATAACGAAAACAAGTTAGGCTATGATTGATAAAAAGAAAGCCCCCAAACCCGGCTTTCATCTATGATTTATTACCAATTATAGCCTGATGCGGTGTCAGCTTGAACCAAATGCCAGCAAGCAAATTCCTATCACGAACATGGACCGCACGAGCGACTTCGTCAAGATCTCGGTGCTCTTTGACACGGGCGCGACGAAGCTGCAGAGCCACAGGCCGCTGTCGCTCGACGCGCGCCGCGCGCAGCAGATCGCGGACCAACTGCGCCAGCAGGAGCGCGTCCTGCGCGACCTGCAGGAGCTCGTGACCAAGAAGTCGATCATCGGCGACGACCCGGGCGCGCAGATCGGCACGCTCACGGACGTGCTCAAGCGCGAGCTGGGCGCGATCGAGAGCAACATACAGACCTTTCAGCAAGCCATCGACGTGCAGCGCGGTCGCCGGCAGCACCAGGCGCACTTCTCCATCATCTGCTCGTCCCTCAAGTCGCGCTGCGCCAAGAGCGCCAAGTTCTTCCACGTGAGTCCGTAATTTTCTAGCTATCGACACTGTTCACTCGTAGACTGACTGTTTGTACACCGCGTGGGGAACGTCTTTTTGAATAGCATGCACTGCAACAGCACACTGCTGCGATCAAAGAGCGCAGCTCGCGGCGGAGCAAATTCTCGCACGGCGGCGCGAGCCCCATGGTGCACATCAACGCGCCTCTCTTCTCGAGAACAGCTGCGATGCCGCAAGGGGCTGCATCAATGGTGCGGCCGAGCGACTCGTCGCTACAGCCATTGCTTGGCAATCGAGAGCCGCAACGGTCGAGCAACTTGCCGTCACCGAATCCATACAGTCGGCAACCCCCAGGCGCACCAGGAAGCGGGCTGCCAGCGCCTTCAGAGCCTCAGATGCCGGGCAACGGGCTGCGTCGAAGAGCAGCAAACCTCGGCGCAAGTCCGTTCATGCAGCAACAGCCAACAACACCCGGTGCAGGTGGTAATGGAGGCGGTGGAGGTCAGCAGGCGATGCAGTACCACGCGCGGCAGGACGCGCAGACACGGTACCAGAACGCAGTCCAAGTCGAGAGCACGATCGTCGAGGTACTGTTGTCTACAATAACCAAAGCTGTCGTGTTGTTATATGTTATGTAACCCATGTTTTCCTCTCTCTGGTGGTTGTAACTTGTAGATCACCGGAATGTATACTCGCATGGCAACGATGGTGGCAGAGCAGGGCGAGGTCATCGCTCGGATCGACGACTACATGGATATCGCGTACGTTTGGTCATTCGGACTTGCTCGTGATAATCACCTGCATCTGACAGAAGTTTGTTTGCTTTACCTCTAGCGGCGAAAACGTGCGCGGCGCCGAGAGCGCGCTGCTCAAGTACTACAACATGGTCTCCGGCAACCGGTCGCTCATCATCAAGATCTTTGCCATCCTGCTGCTCATGATCTTCCTCTTCGTCGTGGTCTTCTAAGATCAAGTTTAACAAGTGTGCAAATATAGACTGGCACTAGGTACACTGTAGTATACAGTATTCATAAACACGGCGCTCAAGACGACGTCTCGTGCGTTGCGTGGCCTCGCTCCCAAATATGCAAGTCAAGGTCGTCTCGGCGCGCTCGATGGACGAGTACTTGGACTCGGGGCAGTCGATATGGCGTCGTGCGTGGTTCGTGGCTATGAGCATATTCAAGATCAAGTGAGCGGCGGTGACTAGCAATGCAAACGGGCATCCACCCGCCTCGCACATGCCGCCATGGCGCTGCTCCTAGTCCCCACGAACTCCATTACGTCGCGGTCCACAGCACAATCCAAGCCATTTTCTCTGGCGCCACACACTCGATGGCAAATTCAACGTCGAGAGCTTTACGGCATTGTCGACTCGATCCTGTGCATGTATGGCTACGCGGCGATCATCTTCAGCCGCCCAGACTTCGCGACCTTCATGTCGTCGCTTTCCAAGTTTGTGATGCTCACGCTACTGAGCACGCTGCTGTTCGCGATCGATCAGGTGCAGGATGCCGCCCTCATCTTCATCAGCGCCATCGCCACGTCGATCTGTAACTCACTTGGTTCGCAGGTCTTACTGGAAGCCATGGTCGTCACGATCGGCATTGCGCCCGCAGCTCTGGGCGTCTGTTTCGTGCTCATCAGCACTTCAAGCTCGCGGGACTTGTGTCGTATCTGCCCATACCAGTGGTCGATGGGTACTTGGTCTCTTCTGCTTCTACTCAAGGCTTTTTCTCAGCATGGGCTTCGTGATTAACGCCTACACGTTATTGCTGCAAATAGTGGACATGGAGAACATCCTGCTGCGGGTCCCCGGCGTACACGATGGACGAGGCTGCGAGCAATGGCGATTTGGACCTTGCCATGTTCTTGCACGAGAATGGCCAAGAAGCCTGCACAACGCGCGCGATGGACGAGGTGGCTGAGGTGGGTGCGCTGGAGGTGGTGCATTTTCTCCATGAACACAGAACAGAAGGCTGCACAACATACACGCTCGACAATGCGGTAGCGCTTGAGCACGCGAGTGTGGTCCGCTTTCCCTGTGAGAACCGACACGAGGGCTGCTCGGCGGACTGGTTACGATTCGTCGTGATGGACACTGGTAACGTGGAGA
>JAASFV010000943.1:0-12979 GCA_023334015.1 Globisporangium paddicum
CAAGATAGCTTACTGAGGATAGCCAGAGAGGAGGATTTGATGGTTTGTAGCACACTTTGAGTGCTCAAAATGAAGGTTCTTGTGGTGTCCTCATAGCAATGTCCCCCTCTCAAAACTGATACTTGCCTCGTTCTCAAAAACAATTGCAATGAACAACAAACGGAAAGCACAGCCGTAAAGCGTTTTCCAATTGGCTCATTCTGTCCAATTTTGAGCTTCAAAAGTCTACTATTGGTTAAAATTTCGGCAAAAAGTGGGTGTCCTCATAGCACTGGCCAGCACTGTATATGGCACCAGCAGTTTGTAACGGTTGCATTTGTTATATTGTCCCACGCATTTTGCGCCCACTTGATTGCACCTACGACGTCGACATCAGAAAACGACCTAAAGGCTGGTTCCGCGCTCTCCTTCTCTACTTCAGCAGCACGCCTATCGAGAAGGTCGATCTTGTCGGACACATACTTGACCTTGACCGTGTCAATTTGTGATTTCAGTGACAGAATGATTCCTGACTTGCGGCTGGGTTGAATTTGTTGAAATGAGGCTTATAAGCAGGGTATGTCATACAAAGAGGTCCTTATATAAGGGTGGACAACTCAGAACGAGTCTTATAAGCAGGGTGTCTCACATAATACGCACACATACAAAGATGCATTCCTATATAGAGGGCCGACTGTATAGTGAAGCTACCTTCCAGCGGTGTGTGTGGGGCTCTCATAGATCATGAACCATGATTTCGCTGAGCCGAAGACAGCAACATGGCTGTCCACTTGGTCAGTTGGACGTGATATGAGTGGAAGAATCAGCAAAATGATCAACTTCACATTGAAGTTGATCATTTTGCCGATTCTTCCACCCAGCAATCCGCCTATCGAGAACCTTCGCGCCATGATAAAGACTTGGAATGGTCGCTCAATTCAGAAACCTGGAGCACCTGCGCCTAAGATTTCGAAAGGTTCACCCACAGCAGTAGCTCCCATTTGAGTTGAAGAGTAAACACGCAAATTATATTAAAGGCTCATCAAAATCCTAGGCACTCGCCACTCGCTCGTTATAGCGACAAGGCAGTACTGCTGGCAGCCTCCCAACACCGTTCAGTCACCACGACTGGCAACCTGAACCACAAGCTATACTTTCTTACAAGACGAGTGCGGCGATGGAGCCGACGGTGACCATCGTGGTGGCGATGCTGAGCGACGCGACAACACCGGCCGAGCCAGCAGGAGCTGGAGTTGGCGCTGGCGTTGGCGCCGTCACCGTGCTCTTCGAGGTACCGCTGGAGCCCGAGCCCGAGCCCGAGCTCTTGGACGCACTGGTAGGCGCTTTTGTGGTGGGCGTCGTAGATGTGGCGTCAGCAGCAGCGGGGGTCGTGGTGGTGTTGCTCGCAGCACCGACAGTCGTCACCGCGCTCGCGGCCGAGTCGGTCGAGGTCGCAGCGCAGGCGCCCGTGATCTTTGGCACCCACTCATTGAGCGGGATGTCGACGCCCGAGACCGCGAACGTGCACGTGTTGAACTTCATGGTCTTGGCCATCGTGATCATCTCGGGGCACTTGGCGCACACGGCCGCGGTCTGCTCGGCGGTCGGGTTGGCGCGCGGCGGGATCACGGCGTAGCCCGTGGCGTCATAGCACGCGTAGACCATGGCGGTGATCGGCTCGAGCTCGGTCACAAGCTCCGTCAGCACGCACTTGGCGCCGGACGCAGTGGAGATCGAGAGGACGGCGACGGCAGCGCTGACAAAGGCGAAGGACTTCATTGTGGAGTGGAGTTTTGGGATTGGATTTGGCTGACGGTGGTGGAGGCAAATTGAGGAATGAAGTTGTGTGTGTCGGTGGATCTTGAAGAGCTCGTCGTGGTGAGCTCTTCGGTGGGGATGAGCAGGTGGGCGCGTGTGCTGTCCACGTGCCAGCAGCCAACGGGTGCGGTTCGTAATGGAAATGGCAATAGTGGAGACTAACCGGAGATTAAAAACCTGCGAATGCTGGGTGACGACGATGGGGGATGCAACGCGAGGCACGCGTCGTTGACTTTGACTGATGGGGCGACCAGATGAGCCGCTGCTTCAGTTGGTTCGTTGCCAGGGCGCGTGGCATGAGCGAATCGCGTGGCGAGTGACCATCATCATTTGCCGACTTATTGACATACCGTCACTCACTGTCACCATATGGTTGTCAAAAACGTGACCGCTTCGACATCACTGGCTCGGGGCACGCGCTTGAAGCAATTTGTTCCCGCCAATGGAACCATATTAGACATTCCATGTTTCTATGAGTGTATGCTCTTTTTTAGGTACCAGCGAATGTAGCTCTTTGCTTGCCGAGGTCTCTCGCCTCTTGCCACAGTGTGAATTCCATACCCAGTGATCATTTTACCACTATGGTAAGACAAGCAATTCCCTTCATTCGTTTGGCGAGAATGATAATTTCGAGTTCCTTTCGAATGAACAAGTGCATATTGTCTGCTACTGCTCTCGTATTGGCGCCTCGTTAGCACAGCGAGTGCAAACGCAATCAGGAGATTTTGAAGTGCCTCGCTCGTTACCTGTGAACCATTCTCTATCTCTCTTTATCAGCGTTGGCGGTGAGCTCGGTCATTGCAGCGGTCGGTTCCTCAAACAGTGCTGGGAGGTAAAGGGATATTGAGTGACGTGTTTTTTTTTCACTTTCCTGCCCTGCGCACCACAAGGCTCAGCCAGCCTCCTGGATAATGTCGAGGAAGGTCGGGGCGATATCCGTGAGCACGCACTCGGCGGCGTTGGCGTTGGCGGTGGAGACCGTGGCCACGGCGGCGGCGACGACGAACGCAAAGGTCTTCATGGCTGTAGGAAGAGTGTGAAGGAGTGTAGTGAGAGTGGAGGATTGGAGAATGAGCTCTTCGGTTTGGATCTTTGAGCTCTTGAGCTCATGCCACTTTGTTGGTTGTTACTTTGTGGATACTTTTTCGTGGCAAATCAGGCTGAGAGCTCTGATAAATCATCTCTCAGAAAATTAAATGGACCCACAATCAATTTTGTGGGTCCGGTTTTCTATGCCAGCCCAGCTCTGATTGTGAATTCAAGACTGAATTGATCTTACTAAAGAGACATCGCTAAGCTTTGAGATCTCTCGCTTGTCTCGTGCTGGAGAGTTCGGCTCAGACTTCAAGCGCATAATCCACCGCAGTGGCTTGCGCCTCGCTCAATACTGACGTATTCCAAGCTAATTCGTAGCACTTACCAGCTAATTCGAGGGTTAGAATTAGTCACGCGATTATCGTTCAAGCAAGCGAGTCTTCTCGAAATAGCCGATCGCTCGGTTTCTCCCTTTGACACGCGAGCGCGATGGATGTGGATCTCGATTTCGCTCACATTCAGCTCACAGTGTAAGTGAGAATGGTGTTTAGCGCTACGAGCTCCTTCCGGATGAACCCGTGCGCGTCGCCCAAGCCCACGAGCTCACGGTACTCCCGTCGCGCCTCAACCGAGTATGACAGCGGTGACGATGCGGTTTCTGCTGATGGAGATGGCGACGGCAGCTTGCGCAGCAGTCGCTATCGCCTGCTTGACGACCACGAACGGGCTCGTGAGGTAGAGTAGACCCAGTTGCACTCTCTTCTCTCTCATCACCAGCACCAGCTCATCACTATGTGTATTTTGATCTGGTCGCTAGGCTGAGAAGGTGGAGCGCATGATCCTGCAGCTGAAAGCGCAGCGGCAGGCACGCTCGCGTCCTCAGAGCGCGAGAATGCCCAGTAAGCAAGCAGGAGTTAGTCGTGACTTGGCTTCGAGGAACCATTCCCTTCGTGATTCAGCAATTGGGACCTCCGACACACAACGTCGTGGGTCATCAACGAGGGCACCAGTTGCAACTTCGAGATTCCTTGGTCAGATTAAATCCTACAGCAACAACAGCGCGCCAGACACAACGGCAATAGACCTGAGGACTCACCCAGCTGCGATGTCGACACTTGGCTCAAGAAACCAGCTCGAGAAGCGTCACAACAGCATTACTTCATCACACCCACAACAGGATATAACGGCTGACGACAAGTCCGCTTCGTTCCAGAAATGCGTGCTCGATGAGCTTCAGAAACTCAAGCACGTGCGTGTGCTAGCGAACTGATAGTCCAGGGCTTTCTCTTAAACCCTAGACAGGCTCGCTAATCTATGATCTGACTTTCGATGACTGGGATGTAGGCACAGCTGAAGGACTTGGAGGCGATCCAGCAGCTCCAGCGCGAGAAAGAGTGTGCTGAGCGTCGTGCAAGAGAGCTCGAGAAACAATTCCGAGCGTCCAAGCGCTTGTCTGTCAGCAGCAACACATCACTGAATAGGCGTGAGAGCACGACGCTCGTGATCAACGAGCCACTGACCAGCAAAGACGACGATGAAACGCTACGAAACAATGAGAGCGACCTGGATTTCACCGACCACGAGGGAGGTTTTGGCGACGAATCGCTACCACCGCCTCAGTACGACGACGAAGGCGTTGTGGCTCAACTGGTACGTCGTGGATGGGTCGGTTGAAGCGGCTATCATAACTTTACGATATTATGTTGTCTTCCTTAGACCTCATCACTGGACGGCGAGTTGAACGGCGACTTTCTCACTTCGCCCGAGCAATCGCCAGTCAAATGGGCTAGCAGCACCTCGGTTTCAGGTACAATTAGCCGGTTTCATGGCCGTGCTGATTCTTCTCTCCCTCTAGCTCGCTGATTTGTGACACGCATTGTTGCTCTGTAGAAAGCGCATCCCCAGTATTCGTAAAGTCCTCTCGCGGCTTCAGTTTCAGCGACAAGCACGAATCTGGAGGCGAACAACGCAGCTTAGAATCACGAACGCAACCTCAACAGCAGCAGCCACAACGAACCAAGTTTGTCCAGACCTGGGACTCGAGTGAAGACCTCGACCAGAAGAAGAATACTCGAAGAAATTCGAGTCGGTCGCGAAGTCCTAACAGCGTCTCTGCAATTGGCACCACTCGCAAGAGGTCGCTGTCCTCCTCACGATCTGCAGCTCGTCGCTCGTCGAGTGGTCTCACCACAGGTGATGAATCTGAATGTGGTCAGGTTCGCAAGTCGTGTTCGTTCTTTGAAGAGTGAGTCAAGAGCCATACGCTTGAGCCTTCGACATCCTCACTCTCTCAAAGCTAAACTCTGTTGTTGATTTCTCTTGAACACGATTAGGAAGCAGAAGCTAAAAGACGAGGAAGCCCGCATCGTCGTCGAGGCCACCGAACGCCTCGAGCGCGCGAAGCGAGCGCTGCCTCCCAAACAGCTGCTCGAGCGCCAGCAGCAGGCACGAGTGAAGAAAGAAGCGCAGCTCAAGCTGCTTGATAGGGAGCTCAACGCTGAACTGGCAAAGGAGAAGCGCGTCAAGGCACGCGACGTGCCCATTTCCACGTACGTCCTCATAAATGCGTCAGCTGCTGCTAGCTTAACTGGTGATGAGAGCCTCAAGACGGCTCTTGTGACACCCGAAGAGCTCGAGGCCGAGCGCAAAGAGCGCATTCGCCAGCGCGCTCAGCAGCTGCTCGAGTCTGCCGAGCTCCCGCCTCGTATGGCACTCGTAGTGAACACTTCAGGCTCCAATCAGCAAATTCAGAGTGTGAGTGGACACAATCCTACTGGTGTCATGAGTGTCAAGATGAAAAAGCAACTCGCGGCGGTCGCTGAAGAAGAAGCGCGTCGACAGCGCAGGAAACCCAAGCCCGTGCCCAACTTTACTCGTGCACACGCACAATGGGACAAGCTCATGAAGAGCCGCAAGGCCGTCGCTTTGGGCGCAGTCTTCGATGAGTATGGCGAAGCTTGCTCGCCCGAAAAGAACACCACTGCCGGTCGTGAGTTTTTCACCTCGCGGGCGTCAAAGCTTGAAGAGCTCAAGGCCAAGAAAGCTGAGCGCAAGCAGAAGCAGATCGAGAAGGACGAGCAGGAGCGACGCGCGCAGAGAGACGCGCAGATGAAGCTTTTGGAGAAGACCAAGGCGACTGCGTCTAAGCAACAACTCAGGAATGGAAATGGCCCAGCAATAGCCAAGCCTACCAAGGCAGACGAGCTCCGCGTCAAAAAGACACTCGAGAGACTGGTGCAGAGCCAAAAGGCGCAGGAGAAAGAGATGCTCGAGGCTGAGCTCCGACAGCAGCGCATGAAGGCCGCTGCCAAGCGTGTCACCGCGCAGGTGAAGACGTCTGAGCGTACGCGCACCGAGGGACGCTCGGACTACGTGAGCATCAACGATATCGACCAGGTCGCCAAGCAGCGAGCCCAAGACTTCAAGCGGTCACTCAAGGAGAGCATCGCGCAGAACAAGCAGCGCATCCTGGGCGCCGTAGCGGCTAAGCCGTCGCTCATGGAGCGCTTTGCGACAGACCTCAAGCGCGAAGAGCACAAGAAGCAGGCGCTCGAAGCTGTCGTGAAGAACGTCTTTGGCAAGAACTTGGCCGTCATGAAGGGCATTCTGACCGACGAAGAGCACGAACTGGCGCAGGACATTGTCGCGGCCGACGACGAGAACGAGAACGGCGAAGGGAACGAAGGCAAGGCTGACAAGAAGAAGAAGAAGAAGAATGCAAAGGCTGAAGACGAAGAAGAAGATGAGTACTCAGATGCCTAAATCGAGATCCAATAACAATGTCGATGGCTTGGTCCGACAATGTTGAAATTGGTTCATTGAAAATATCGAAATTGCTTGGTCTTCTAAACTGTATGGTGTATATTGCGGAGATGATGGTATCCTTGGCTCTATAGTGCATCGGTTTCTCTATCCCCCCTCTCTCTCTCTCTCTCTCTTGAAGTCCTTGGTAACTATCTCACTTGCTGCTCTCGGGCACGAGGAAGGCCTTGAGCACGTCGTAGGTGGCGAACTGCACGCCCATGTTGGGCATCGCGCGCACGAGCGTCGGCAGCAGGCCGCGGTAATACACGCCCATGCCTTCGTGCTTGTAGAGCTTGATGTAGCAGTCGATCGCGCTTGAGTACAGAATCTTAGAGCCGCCCTGGCCCTGCATCTGCAGTCTCCGGCGCACCGTGTCATTCGGGTACGTGAGAATCGTCGCGATCATGCCGGCGCCGCCGCCGCAAACCAGTTTACCAACGTAGCTGGCCTTTGGGTCAATGTCTTCCGGCAGCAGCGCTTTGAGCAGATCGTACGAGCCGAACTTGATGCCTTCGTACGGGATGCTGCCGAAGAGCGTCGGCCCAATGCCGCGGAAAAGCGCACGGACACCCTCTTCACGGATGGTGACCGCGAATGTGTCGTAGATGCCGCTGTACTTGACCTTGTCGCCGATGTGGCCCGACAGTCGCGTGCGCACGAGGTCGAGCGGGTACGTGAGTACGGACGCCGTGAAGCCCGAGAGGGAGCCGGCCACAAACGCGCCCCACACGGGCAGCTTGCCCTCGCCGCCGGACGCCATGCCACGGAACGCGTCCTTGTACACGTCCGAGAAGCCAAAGAGGACCGCCTTATGCGGCACGACGCGCACGCACGCCGCCAGGTTGCCGCGCCAGAAGCCGATCACGCCCTCGTTCAGGAAAATACTCTGTGTGCAGAAAAAAAAACAAAAAAACGATCGCCAGAGTCAGCTGTGTAAATACAGCACAACAACAGACATCTATTATAATATACGCACCTTGGTGGTCTGGATCATGCCGACGGACTCACCCGTCTGGCAGACAATCTTGACGCGCTCGAAGGGCGCCACGACGGTCTTGGCAACGATGCCCGCGCCGCCACCGGCCGCCATCTGGCGCAGCTGGCGCTGGTTCCACTTGGACTGCTGAGCCTTCTTGGCCGTCGCCGCTGCGCTAGTGGACGATGACGACACAGTCATGACGCTCATCGCTCAACTGATCGGTCTGTCGGCAGCTCGCAATGCGCAGTTGGTCTCCACCACACGCTCTTGTTTGACACGCAACAACGAATGCGGAGCTATTTATAGAAAAGAGCTCTTCGCGATCGCCTCCGAAACACTGTGAAACCACCGCCGACTGCAGCAGTTCCACACGAGGTCAGTTAGTCTGCAGAGCACCACATGATCATACAAGTGTTAGTGATCTATACAGACGCAGTATAGTGCACATACGCACACGCACGCACGCACACAGAGCAACGTACGCACGCCGACGACCGAATGGGGAAATGAGCGGCCGGGCGTTTAACAAACGGACACCGTTGGGATATTTCTCCTAAAGCCAGATGTTACGCGAAGTGGTGCAAATGTCGCGCGAGTGAGAGTGTTGCTCGACCTTCTTCTGTCACTATGTTGGTATAAGCGTCTCTGTTTCACTTTAGTGACACTACGGTACGTTTGCAGCCAGCCAGCCGTGATGCTTGTCAAATTTGCCAATCAATCATCGCACCAAGAAGAATGTACGCGGGCGTGGACAAGTACGGTGGCGCACTCGTGGGCGAGGGCCAGCCGGACGGCGAGACGCGCACCGAGGCCACTGGCCTGTCGCTCGAGGAGACCATCGAGACCGCCGCAGCGGAGGAGACTGTGGTCGTCGACGTGCCGTACTCGTACTACGAGGACGAGGACGACGAGACCTCGCTCGTGACGGGCACGTCCCAGGTGCTGCTGGCCGCGCAGCTCAACCCGGAGGCCGGTGGCCTCATGTGGGTCGAGCACGAGAGCGCGCAGGCGGCCTACAAGAACGTCGTGGCGATGTCGCAGATGACCTCCATGCTGCGCGACCTGGACCGCAATCGCTGCTACGAGCTGGGCATCAAAGGCGCGATCGCGCGCTTCACGGAGCGCCACAAGCGCGCGCCGATCGTACTAGACATTGGCACGGGAACGGGCCTGCTTTCCATGTTTGCAGCCGTGCACGGCGCTGAGCACGTGTACGCGTGCGAGATGTTCAAGCCCATGGCCGACATCGCGCAGCAGGTCACAGCAGCCAACCACCCAGACAAGATCACCGTGTTTGCGCTGCGCTCGACCGACCTGATCGTCAAGACCGATGCCAAGAACGAGGCTGAGGCCGCGAAGAGCCACCTGCCGCGACGCGCCGATATGCTCGTGTCGGAGCTCTTCGACTCGATCTTGCTGGGCGAGGCCGTGATCCCGATCGTGCGCCACGCTATGCAGCACCTGCTCGTGCCTGAGCCCCTGATCATCCCCGAGCGCGCCACGGTTTTCGCGCAGGTCGTGCAGAACGAGCAGATCTACCGCATGAACAGCCTCCACGGCCAGGTGCTAAACGACAAGCAGGCACGTCTAGCGAGAAGCGACGCTGCGTGGGCGTGCACGGGCGCCAAGCCAGCACTGCCGCTGCACATCAGCGCGGTGGCGGCCACGAACACAGAGCTCACAGCCGTCACGCCCGTGCTGTCCTTTGATTTTACAAAGCCTATCGCCTCGACAGCGAGCAGCAGTGGGGAATCTTCAGCGCTGTCGTACCAGGAGACGGTCGTGAGCGCCACTGCGAGTGGCCAGGTGCACGCCGTCGTCATGTGGTGGACCGTGAGCTTCGACAAGGACGACTCGATCGTGTACTCGACGCAGCCGCAGGTGCAGAACTGGCAGGACCACTGGGTGCAGGTCGTCTTCCCGCTCGCAGACCGCCTCGAGGTGCAGCCGACCGATGCGCTCGTGCTGCGCGCCCACCACGATGACCTGCGCATCTGGTTTGACGTCGAGAAGCAGGTTGAGCTAGCGGACAAGGACGATTCATCATCGCCACTCAAGAAGAGCAAGGTATCTCCAAATGTCCAGACTGAGAAGGAGCCCTGCACGTGCGGTCTCCACTTGGTCTGCAACGCCGAGCGCATCGCGATGCTCGCCGACACGCAGCGCACGAGCGCGTTCAATTCGGCGATCGCAAAGGCTATCGCCACACTCAAGCAGAGGTCGCCGGAAGAGAAAGAGCTCGCGTGCCTGGACATCAGCGACGGCTCCCTCTGCACGCTGCTCGCGGCCTCCAACGGCGTGCGCCACGTGACGTCCGTTGAGTCCAAGGACGTCTCGGCGCGTATCTTCCAGCAGATCCTGGACGGCAACGCGACGGCGAGCGACGTGGACGTGCTCTGCTGCGGCTGCAAGGGCCTACTGCCAGCACACCTGAGCGGCGAGCAGCCGGTTGACCTGCTCGTGGGCGAGCCGTTCTACTATTCGATGCAGAACCTGCCGCTCTGGCAGGCGTTCAACTTTTGGCTGCGACGCACGGCCGTGGCTGATACGCTCCAGCCAGACGCGCTCATTGTACCGGCAAAGGCCCGCGTGTGTGCGCTGGCAGTCAAGTTTGAGCACCTGCACGAGTGCTTTGGCTCCGTGGGCGACGTCTCGGGCTTCGACCACTCGTACTTTGATCAGTTCCAGGATGAGTACTATACGCGCAATTTCCCATTCCCGACCTACATGTACCCGTACGAGGCCGTCTCGGACGTGCTCGAGCTGGGCAAGTGGGACTTCAGTGACCTGGCCCACAGCGTCATGAGCGACTTCACGACCGTGTTGTCAGCTGGCGGTGACGACAACAGCAAACGCCCAAACGGCGTGATTGTCTGGGTCGAGTACTCGCTCGACCGCGAGGGTGAGCACATCGTAGCCTCGGGTCCGTCGGCAGTCCACTCCAAGCAGCTCGTGCGCTTCCTGCCAGTGGCTGCGAGTGGTGCTGAGGCTGATGAGGAGCTGAAGCTACAGTCACGATTCCACTTCAACGCGCTCGAGGGTACGATCGACGTGGACTTTGCGCTTGAAGAGTAGGAAAAGTATTGGCACAAGCGAGCCACCTGCATATACAATAGATAGAGAACGTAAGGAAGAAAAACCCCTCTGATGGGATTGTTTACCTAGTCTGTGTTGTTGGGTGGACGCTGGTTGAACAGGGCGAAGCCATACTACTCAGTCCTTCGCAGCACGACACCGCTCATCTTCTTTTCCGCTGGCTCTGACGCTCCTTGCGCAGCTTGATAAGGTGGGACGCAAGCACCTTCATGAGCTCGTCCTCGGCGTACTGCGGCCACGGCTGGTCGCGCGGGTGGGTCTTGAGCAGATGCAGGAGCTCGGGCTCGTCTTCCTCCAGCAGTTGCATGACGTCACGAAGAAAGTCCCAGATCTCCAGCCCCACAGGTAGGCGGCGCACCTGGACACCCGTGAGGAAGAAGAGGCCGATCTCGCGGTCGATCTCGCGTACCTCGGTCAGCGGCTTCTGCACGAAGAACTGACGCACGAGCTCCTGCAGCTCGAGCACCTCGAGGTCATCCGGCTCGACCTCAAAGCCGAGCTTCTTGGCCACCTGGACGTTCGCGTGCGTGCGCGAGGCGTCGTTCACGAGCGCGCGCAGTTTGGTCGTGTACTTCCAGAGCGCAGCCGACTGGAATGGTGGGCCGCGGATCGAGCTGCCGGGCGCGAGCACGTCCACGGGCGGGTACACGCGGTTGAGTGCAAGCTGGCCCTCGAGTCCGATCGCGTCGTCCACGATCGAAATGATCTTCTGCTGGAAAGCGGTGCTCTCGCCCAGGCTGCTGTCGGGGGCGTCGGCGAGGACGAAGGTCGAGAGCGACTTGGCACCGAACTGGTCCACGAGCGCGGCCGAGCGCTCCATGATAATCTCGTGCGCACTGAGGCTGAGCTGCGAGATGCGCGGCAGCTTCATGGTCAGCACGAGGTTCTCCACGACCATCGTGTGCGTGGCCAGGTCGTCGTAGACTACGACGCTCTTGCGCGACTTGTGCTTCATGAAGTACTCGGCGATCGCGCAGCCCGTGAACGGCGCGAGGTACTGCTTGATCAGCGAGTCGCGCTCGTCCGCCGACACGATCGTCGTGTGCGCCATGGCGCCTGTCTGCTCGAGGAACTGGAGGATCTGCTGCACGCGCATCGGGCTCTTGCCCACGCACACGTACACAAAGTGCGGCGGCTCGACACCAGCCGCGAGACTCGTCTTGACCTGGTGCGAGATGATGTCGAGCATCACGCGCGTCTTGCCGCTGTTGCGCGGACCGAGGATACCGAAGCGGTGGCCGAACGCCAACGGCTTGAAGCAGTCGATCGCCAGGATGCCCGTCGACAGCGACTCTTTCAGTGGCGCGCGCTGCATGAGGCCCGGCACGGTCTTGGAGCCCCAGGCCACGGAGATGCGCTCAGTGCCAGAGAGCACATCCGCTGGGGCTTCATCATCAGCCGCATTCTGGTACACCAGCTCGATGGGCTCGCCCAGCGGATCCACTGCCTTGCCGACGAACTTGGCCACGCCCGCCGGGATCTTGAGCTGCTCGCTCTCGAGCGCGACCGTCATGCCCGGCTGCACGAGGCGCACCGCCTGCGTCTGGCTGCGCTCGCTGAAGAGCGCCACATGCGCCACTTTCTTCTCCAGATACAACACGACGCCACGGCAGAGCGGCTTAGCTGCGCGTGTTGCCTGCGTGGCGTCGTCGTCGTCCACGTCCGCACCGGAGATCGTGACGACCGAGCCGATCGTGGCGTGACGCAGTCCCGAGATGCTCGCGATGTTGTTCTTCACGTCCATGATCACGCCCGTGATCGGCAGCTCCGACTTGAGGCCATCCTTCTTCTGCGATGCATCGGCGTCGTCGTCGAGCGCCATGAAGTCGAGCATCTGCTGCGCCAGCAGCGCCTCGGTGGCCTCGGACGACCGGTTCTGGCGCTGCGCGGGCGTGACGCGCGTCGTGCTGATGGCGCGCGCGCCGCTGAGACGGGGGTTTAAGGCAGACACGCCGTGGCGAAGGCGAGTGCTGCGCAGGTGCACGCGTGCGCTCTGCTGCGTGAGGCGCAGGGCGACGCGCTCCATGGTCGAGCGTCCGAGCTGCTGCGTCATGGTCCTGGATGATCTGCTTGTTATGTGGGGCTCATTCATTCGTGCGACATTGCTCATTTGCGCCGATATATCGGTTTAAAGTAATATCGTTTTATATGTTAAAACCTCTATAAAATGATAGAGCAACGTATCAGAACGGTTTGTTGCCGATTACCCGGATTATTGCTAAAGCAGATATCCGCCAATCACAGTTCGTAATTTGAGGCTCAAAATAC
>JAASFV010000944.1:0-12978 GCA_023334015.1 Globisporangium paddicum
ACTCGGACTTGTCCTTGTTCGACGGCAGAGAGCTTCGTACCCTTGGGCATGTCTTGATGATAGCGAAACGCAAAATGAATATGTACACAGTGTTGATATCTGAATGCGCATGAAAATCTACCCACATATCCAGTTTAAAGCTGCTTCTGTGTCCTCATAGCAATGTCCCCCTTTCAAAACTGATACTTGCCTCGTTCTCAAAAACTATTACAATGATCAACAAACGGAAAGCACAGCCGTTAAGCGTTTTCCAATTGGCTCATTCTGTCCAATTTTGAGCTTCAAAAGTCTACTATTGGTTAAAATTTCGGCAAAAAGTGGGTGTCCTCATAGCACTGGCCAGCACTGTACAGTATCATCATAGTTACTAACATTTAACAGATACATACAGTGCTCCAGCTTGCGTGTCATCCTACTTCTTCTCGCAACTTCAAGCCCACACCTCCAAGAGCCTTACGAAGAGCTCATTCCGTCATTCGCCAATTCTTCAGCCGCGATGCTGTCTGCCCGCCGCGTTCTCTCCTCTTCTTCTCTGCTGCGCCGTGCGCTGCTGACCCCACCGCCGGCGTCACGATTCGCGCGCGCGTCATCGGCCACCATAGCGGCAGCAAATGCCACGTCAGCCGGCGAGTCGATCGTATTCACGTCGCGCCACGGGTTCATCGACATCCCGGACACAACGATCTGGGAGATCGCGCAACGGCAGGCCGAGACGAAGGGCGATGCCAGCGCGTTCATCTGCGGCCTCACGCATCAGATCGTCACGTTCGAGCAGCTCTATGAAGGCGCCAAGCGCGTCGCAGTCGCTCTCGCAGAGGACGGCGTGCGCAAGGGCGATGTGAGTGGCCGTATTGGGTGTTGTTTGATTATGAAGACACATCGCGGTGGTTGTGGTACTAGAGTGAGCTACTGATGATTGTCGTTGATGTGCAGGTCGTGGTGGTGCACTCGATCAACTGTCTCGAGTATCCGATGGTGGTGCTGGGTACGTTTTTCAGCGCTGCATGATCTGTCTCTGTACTGATACTAAATGGTTTATCACCATGCTATGTGTCTGTGCGCGACAACAATTCAGCTTTGATGGCGCTGGGGGCCGTCTGCTCGCCCGCGTCGCCCATGTTCCAGCCCAGCGAGCTGGCGCGTCAAGTGACTTCCGCCAAGGTAAGAATACAAATGAGTATATATCTAATCTTCCAAGCTGTGCTTATTTCACACCCACTGTGTTCCTCTCAGGCCAACTTTATCATCACGCACAAGGACCTCCGCGGCGTGGCGATCGACGCTGCGGACCTGGCCGGCGTCAAGCGGAACCACATTTACACCATGGGCGAGGACTCGGGCTCCAGACTCAAGAGCATCAAGTACGCTACTGGCCAGCAGATATTTCTCAGTTTTGCTGTCTGTGAGTAGCAGTTAACTTACTGTGCTTGATTCTGACTTTGTGACGTGAATATGCTGTAGTGATCTGGCGAGACGCGAGTACGGCTCGTTCGAGTTCGAGAAGCTGGACCCAGAAGCCAACGCGCTACTGCCATTCTCCAGTGGCACTACTGGAATCCCAAAGGTAGAAGCTCGCGGATCTTGAGTTACATGTATGCAGAAGAAAGAACTAAATGGTGATTTGCTTTGCTTGTTCTGAACAGGGCGTGGCGCTGAGTGCGCGCAACATGATGTCTAACACGATGCAGGTGAACCACATGGAGGACCTGGGCGAGCACTCACTGGGTCTGCTGCCGTTCTTCCACATCTATGGCATGCTGCTCGTTCACCTCTCGATCTATCAAGGGACCGCGAAAGTGGTGCTCCCGCGCTTCGATCCGCACGCGTTTCTCAAGGTCCTGGCCAAGTACAAGGTACGAGACTTCGCCACCAAGAGCTTTTCATATATATTTGTGAATATGCTAACATTGTGATTTTGAATTTGTGTGACTTTGTAGATCCGCACAGCGCACATTGCGCCGCCACTTGCGCTCTTCCTCGCGCACAATCCGGAAGTGGAGAAGTACGACCTCTCGGCTACTCAGTACCTCGTCTCGGGCGGCGCGCCGCTAGGCAAAGAGGTGGAAAACCTGGTCAAGAGTCGCTTGGACATCAGCATGAAGCAGATCTACGGCATGACTGAGGCATCACCGACCGTCAACTACACCGAGGATGAGTTTCGCAAACCAGTACGTGAGCTGCTGAGGCTTCCAGTTGACCTGTATGCTGTAGAGATCTGACAGTATGACTGATTTTGTATGCGTATAGGGAAGTGTCGGTCGTATGGTGCCAAACACGGAGCTGCGCGTGCGCTGCACGACAACGGGAGTTGATCTGCCAGTGAATACGCGTGGCGAGCTGCTCTTCCGTGGGCCGCAGGTCATGATGGGGTACCTTAACAACCCCGATGCGAACAGCAGCGTGTTCACGGAAGACCGGTTCCTGTGCACAGGCGACATTGGCTTCATTGACGAAGACGGCTTTGTCTTCGTCGTCGATCGGCTCAAGGAGCTCATCAAGTACAAGGGCCATCAGGTCGCGCCCGCTGAGCTTGAGGACATCCTGAACCACCATCCAGCCATCGCCGACTCGTGTTGCGTGCGTGGCCAAGATGCGGACGGCGAAGAAATCCCCAAGGCCTTCGTGGTACTGAAGGACAAGTGCAACCCTGTGACGGCTGACGAGGTGATGGAGTTTGTCGCCGAACGCGTGGCGCCGTTCAAGAAGGTGCGCCAAGTGGAGTTCATTGATCTGATCCCAAAGACTGCGACCGGCAAGATCCTGCGCCGCCAGCTCCAGGAGTTCGAAAACCAGCACAGCCAGGCCTGAGTCAAGACTGTAGGGCACGAGCGGATGTCAATATCATGTAATGAACGTGTGATTAGTTTGTTTTTCCTGAAGAGCTGACAATTTTTCAATTTCCCACTCAAGATGTGGAATCGTAGAGATACTGGAGGTACTTGGCCACCAAGCTCGCTAATGGCTCATTTTGCTGTGGTGTGCGCAGACGAAGATGAATAAACAAATAAAGTGCTTGGAAGTGCCACAAGAGTTGGAAGGCGCGACGCGGTGGATTATCCCCTGATGAGAGACAATTTGACCAGGACGGTGTCAGCAGCCCCTTAGAACGTAGCAGGTGGTCTCTTGTTTGCCAGGCTGGCTGCTGCGAGCCGAAAACTCTCGTTCTTGGCCTCCCCTCACCGCTCCTGCTGCTGCTGGAGATGCTCCTCCATGAGTGCGTTCTCGATGACCGCGTAGATGTAGCTGGCTGTCTTCTGGTAGGCGTTGAGGATGACTTCCGTGAGGATCCCGGCCTCCACGGGCCGCTCGCTCGCCTGCTTGTCATCGCTGTCGGACGAGCCAAAGTCGTCGTAGCCCGCGCTCTCGGGATCGCGCAGACTCGGCGTGAAGTGACCGACGCTCTGAAGGATCGACGACCCGGACGACCCAGGCAGCGGCTTCATAATGATCCTGTCCAGTCAATTGCAACCAACAGGTAAGTATAGGTTCACATGTGCCTAGATGGGGTACGTTGTTAAACGCACCAGCCTTTCTCGACCACGGAGAACATGCCCTTGGGGTTCTTCTTGGCGCCGCAGTCGCCGTGCGAGACATACGTGATGACAGTGCAGTCCTCTTCATGGAAGCGCCGGATCGCTGCCCGTGCGTTCAGCACGCCGACCTGGTCATCCACGGGGAACTCCAGGCTTGTCGTCGCAAAGTGCGCGTCGCTCGTCGACTCGACTTTCTGAATCCACAAAGACACATACAGGTAGTCAACAATGTCAGTTCCATTGCCAATAGAGAAATACATTTAGACTGCAAAGGCTCACCCGTGACAGACCCTCGACAAGCTGCTCGAGCTGGCTCGCCTGTGAGATGAACTTCCACCACTCGCGCGCCACCGAGCGGAACGGGAACGGGAACCGCCGCACCTCGATCGTCTCAACGCGGATCGCTGGTCGCGTATCCGAGTCCGAGCCATCAACTAGCGTCTTGCACACGCGAATGTCGACGCTGCGGTGGTCCGTGAGGATCTCGTGCACCCGCATGGCCCGCATGACGTCGTGCAGGCACTCGTACTCGTGGGCCGCGCTCGCCATGAGCTCCTCGTAGAGGTTCCCAGCGACGGACTTGCGCTTGCGGCGCTGAAACGCGACGGACCGCGTATCGCTGCCGTCAAACGCCTACGTTCAACACAACAAACTGTTAGTACAGCCGCATAGTGTCTGAGTAGATCAGTACTCACCACGAGACTGGGTCGCTTGCGGATGATCTTCTCGAGGGACTTTGAAAACTTGAGCTGCGCCTCGAGCTGCTCCTTGAGCTTGGTGTTTTCGCTGAGTGACTTCTGGCGCTCGATGCTCTGCTGTTGCGCGACGCGCTGCCAGAGCGAGCCGCCCACCGCCACGAGCCGCTCGTCGTTGGCCTGCTCCACGCGGCGCAGCTCGCGCTCGAGCTCGCGCACTTTGGTCTTGAGGTATTCGAGCTCCTGTTTCTGGGTGTACTTGGGCGCGCTCATGGACGACGGCGTGGCGTTAGCTGCACGGTCTCGCGGTGCTTTGGGGGCGCTGTGAACTCCTGCGATACCGGCAGTGAGCTCTTGGGACTCATCCTTGGATGAAGACGAGGAGCTCTCAGGCGACCCTCGTGCGTCGTCCTCACCATCATAGTGAGCGCTGCCAGCAGAGCGCTGGCTATGAGGCGACGCCTGAGCAGCGCGCCGACCCTCGTGGACGATATACTCGATCGTGTCGAGCACGTCGGCGTCCGTGAGCTCGTCCATCATAGCGTCTCGGATGATCTTTGAACTGTTTGGGTTCTAATACAGTCACCATCCTCATTAGTAGACACCACTAGAAACAAATACCCTCTGTAATTCGATATATGTCTGATTATCTCATCTCAAAGCTAGCGGATGTTTTTATTTTACAGCCTCTATATTTTAATACCTGTGCGTTTTAATCCCTTCCAAAACTTGTCTATTTTTCATAAACGTGGCTACTAATGAAAATAGTGACTGTATACGGATTTGTTGTAACCCCAATTACCAATCCTGAATGAGTCAGGTTTTTGAGGCGTAATCATGACATGTCATGACATGAGCAGCTCAACTGCGTCAAGAGATCGGATCATGACTTCACTCGTTGATTTTCATCACTATACTGGCGAGCCCATACACGATAATACACCTACACAAGCTCCTAGCACTCACTTGAACAGCTGGAGGTCTTTCACCATCGAGCTCAGCACTGCGTTGTAAATGTATGCGACGGTCTTTTCGTAGACGCCGAGCACGAGCTCCGTGGTAAGCCCCGCGTCGATCGGACTGGCGCTGAAGGCCTCTGGCTCGCCCAGCGGCGTGGGCGTGAAGTGCACGCACGTGCGGAGCACTGTTGAGTGGAGCGGGTCGTCTTCAGATGGTTCAAATAGGCACCTGCGTATCATACAAATAATTAAATTTAATTATTATTTTAGCTGCTGGTTAACATTGATGATAAACCAGACACGTACCATCCTTTCTCGTGCATCTGCATGGCTTTGCTGGAATACGGGTCGTTCTGACACGTCCCCACGCACTCCCACACAAACGTCAGGCGGTTCTTCTCCACGTAGCGCCGCATGGCGACGTGGCCCGAGAGCTTCACGACCCCAGTGTTGCAGCTCAGCTTGCACTCACCAAAGAGATCGTCGCCCTGGTTCTTGAACTCCTATGATATAGTCATAATAAATACACATATCGAGTGAGGTGAGGTTGGCGCCGACAATTTCCACAAGAAAAACCAATTTCTAGACAAATATAAATAATTTATAATCACATACCCGATGGAACCCGGTGCGCTGCTCTTCTTCGTTGGCGTTGGAGAGATACTTCCACGCGGCGTCGCCTATGAAGAGGAAGCTGAACGGGATGACTTTACTCTCGACCACCTGCATGCAGAGCATGTGGCGGCCGCCCTCGCTGCGCATCTCCATGTTGACTTTGCGCGAGTCCTTGCCCGGGTCCGGCACGTCCGCCTGCTGGAAGATCGAGTCCATGCCGTGGTACGACGACGATATGCTGGTGAACATCTTGCCGTAGATATCACGCGACGACTCGGGGATCTGGTTCAGCGCGCTCTCAGGCGGGAAGATGCCCAGTTTCTATACGAGTAGTATAATGTTAGTACACAACAAAATTCACATATAAAGAAGCGATGGCAGCGTACGTTGAGGTCCGGGCTCTTGGCGAGCGACCGCTGGAGTGACTTGACGACCTTGATCTGGTCGCGCAGGATCTCGCGCAGGCGCGCGTTCTCGCCCATGGCGCGCTGTTTGTCCACGAGCAGCTGGTCCGAGATGCGCTTCCAGAAGAGTATCGAGCCACCGGTGCCGCCATGCTTCCCGCTGTCGTCGCCCTCCTTCTTGATTGCCACGAGCTTACTCTCGAGCGAACTCGCGAGCGACCGCAGACTGTCCAGTTCGTGCTTGCGGCGCTTGCGACTGGGCTTCCCCGCAATCGGTGGGGACTCGGCGTCCGTGGCCTTGACGCTTTCGCTCTCGGCCGTGTCGTCGCTGTGCGAGAGCGTGTCCATGAGTTCCGTGAGGTCCTGCGACTCGAACACGCTGTCTTCGAGCATCTCGACGCTGCCCCAGCTGCCTTCCAGCGCACTGGTCGCCAGCACAATTCCATGCTGTAGCAATAATGATACAAAGTCCACCACAGCATAAGCTTTCTGTTTAACAACGAGACCCACTATATGCATAGCCATAGTAGCGCACTGTGTACCTGCGGCAAGATTTCGTGTGTCTGCTGCTGTTTGCTGTCGGCGGCCGCCAAGACGGACGTGAAGGACGCGGCGCTCTGGTCCATCTGAGAGAGCACGTCGAGCAGCTCTTCGTCCAAGAGCAGCGACGCGGACGCTGGTGCTGATGGCGCTGGACTCGATGGCATCTCTCTCTTGTCTCTCGACTCTTGACTGGGACTCGCAGGCGCCGGAACAGGCGAAGAGCTTTTCGTGGGGGACGAGCTGTTGATGATGTTGACGATGATGTGCAGGCTGTGATATGCGAGCTGAACAGACAACGGCCTATCAAACAGCATAATTTTTTTTATTATCCGTTTGGATAGGACACCCATGGGTCTCGACAGGATGGACACTCGATGGAAAAGCTTGCTTGTGGTCGCTCAGGCTGCGAGTGTCCGGCCAGTATGCTTATCTACCATCCATCGAAGCCCCCATATTGTTGTTTGGAGTTCGCTTCACTATCAGAGCAGGAGGAGGGCTTGCGCAACCACCACCGACGTCAGTAGAAGCATCGACGCGAGAGTTCTGAGCTTGGAAGGCGCGGCCGAGGTCAGTCGTCTGACGGCAATGCGGTACTCGGTGCAGTTGAGATGTGTCCACAGCGCTGGGTCGGCCCTCACGTCCGCGTCACCCGGGTGCGAGATCCCCTTCGTGCGGTGTGGGAGCGGGTAGTTGGCTTGGCTCCAGACGCAGCACGGGTCGCCGAGCTCCTGGCCATTCGTCTGGCCGTCGCCGTCCGAGTCCTCCGCGCAGAGCCTCGCGTTCCAATCGCCGTAGCCGAGACGCATAAAGTCCCTCCCAAAGATGTTCGTGCCGCCGCCGCCGTCCGCGCGGTTATGGCCCACGGCGCGGGCGTTCGGGACGCCCGAGCCGTTTGGCAGGCGATAGCGGTACTGCTCGTAGCTGGCGACCAAGCTCAGGGCGCTGACGGTCACGAATTGAGCCATGAGAGTATGGGTCCGCATGTTTTTCACTGTGGCCTCTGGGAGCTCAGATGATGAGCGAGTCGTATTGGTAGGGTCAGCGACGATTATAAAAGCTAATTAAAGCTTGTCACTGGTGCTGTCTCAAGTGTGTCTGCTGTTGGTTGAGAGGCTGTCGAGGTACTGGACGTAGTTGACCGAGGTCTCGATCGCGCGCGAGCTCTGGATCTTTCCCCAGTGGTTCAGCACCAGCGCGTCCAGATACAGCAGCTGCTGGCGCGCAACACAACCATCTTCGTCATTGGCATCACTGCTGCGTACGTGCTCGGAGACCTGCGGATGTGGACTTGCAGCGGCCAGGATCGCAGCTTCTTCTGCGTTCATGACCATCTCGATGGCCTTTCGGTCGTCGCCAACGTCGCGCGCGTCCATGTGGAGACTCCAACCGCGCGCCTCGAACCAAATCGAGCAGGCGGCTTCGCGCTGCTGTTTGCGCCAGAGCAGCAGCACCAGGTTGAACTTTATACTCAGAGCCTGTGGGTACATGTGGATACCATGACGAAGAATTGTGATCGCGGTGTGTACTCCAGTGTCGTCGTCGTTTTGGCAGGCGGTCACCACAGCCAAGTTGTTCAGGAGCTGGATGTGGCACGCTGTGGCCTCGTCATTGGGATCCTCACTTATCAGCTTGGGCTTGCTACTACCGGACTGTTGGTGCTGAGGTTGTTGTGACGGCAACAGCTGCTGGATCCTGGGCTCGACAGTCTCTCTGAGGTACTGATGGCACTCGAGCACGCGCTCAAGACTCAGCAAGGCATCGGCTCGGTAGAGATGGATGAGCAGCAGAGAGACCTCTCCAACTCTGTCGGATGAGACATCGTCTCGCGTGAACTGCAGCACGCGGTCACAGGTTTCGAGCGCGAGCGAGTGGAGATTGCTCTGTGTAACGACAGCAGCACAGAATTGCATTAGGACAACGTGATTCATAAACTCACAGCATTTCGAATGACTCACCTGTAGAAGCACGTAGATGTAGTCGCGATAGACTTCTACTTGGGCTTCTGCCGACTCGCTGCTCTTTGGAGCCAGCAACTCCTCAAAGCTCAGCTTGGACTGCTCCCAGTCGCCTATAGCACACATATTAGGAGAATTTTTCACATCAGTGTTAGTACGAATTATACACAAACCTCCTGGGAAACAAGACACGCACCGTTTTCCATGGCTGTGTAGGCCAATTGGGTGCTGAGCATGGCTGGCGTCACGAGCACCGCATTCGGCGCAAACAACACCGTGAGCTGAGCCTCAGTGAAGAGCCCAGGCGCACCGCGTGATCGGACCGTGTCGTCTCGTTTTGCCCTTGGTGTCCCACTGCGCGCTCGCTTCCTCTCTGTCTCGACGCTGCCTTCTGAATGGATCGCCTCCTCGTAGTAATCGAGCATCTGTTGCTGCGCCGCAAAGTTGCGCATGGTGCCGAGCAGCGCGGCGTAGTTGAAGAGCGTCACGGACTCGAGAAAGTCGATTTCGAGTGCGCGCTGCAGCTCCAGTGACGACGCGTGGAGGCCACCGGTGTTGCCACGCAAATGCGCCAGCGCCGACAGGTTGAGGCTCGCAATGGGCGAGTAGTTGCACTGAAGGCACTGCTGCAGCTGGTCGGTTGCCTCGCGAGCGTGTCCATTTTTGAAGAGAGCGACACCAAACCAGTAGTGGAATGCACCATCGTGGGCTGTGAGTGGGCTGGCGTTCTCCAGCATGGCTACAGTGCGGAAGTAGAGCAGCGCCTGCTCGTCGTCGCGCTTCTCCACCAGGTGGAGCAGGCCCAGCAGGAAGAGCGGTCCCTTCACGCTGGACTGAGTGTCTTCATATCGCCCGCAACACTGAGCAGCGACGACGAGCAGCTCAGTGGTACTGGATAGCAACGTGTTGCGGTCTGCTGTGAGCCAGCAAATCGATAATAGCAGCCCGAGCTGACTCAGAATCGCAGCTGCGGCGATCCTGCTGCGGTTGCCACTCTCCTCGTCGCTAAAACTCGACAAGATGCTCTCAAACAGCCGCTGGTACGATTTTGTCAGCTGTGATTTGAAGCCTCTGTGCTGGCGAGGAAATTGCTCGCTTCCAGTGCCAGCGTCGACCTCCATCGCGCTGCCGTCATCGTCATTGTTGTTATTACGCGTCGTCGTGCGCTGCAGAGAGTGCAGAGCGGTCATAACCGTATTCTCCAGCAGGAAGACACACTTGTTCATGCGCACATGACGATGTTCGGATGGCGCGGCAGTGGATGCAGCGATAACGAACCGCGCGGCAAAGTGGTTCACGACGTGGCAGAGCGCCACGAGCCATCGCGGGTCGCGCGTCGCCTCGCACTGGAGCAGCAGCGCACGCTTCGTTGCCTCCAGGTCTCTGGAGAGTCGCTCTTCACTGTTACTGGAGTGAGTGCCGTCGTCGCTGACGGGATTCGTCGTCTCGCAGCGCTGCAGCAGCAGCCGCACGTCGTCGAGCAGCACTATTGCCATTGTCCTGCTTGTTTGCTGCTGTTGTTGTTGCTCTTTAACCGGTATAATTTACCGATTTACTGGTATAAATAAACAGATATATCGGTATATACTGTCTTCTGTATCCTCCAACTTTTAATACCGCTTTTTTGCAAAAGAAATACCGGTATGTAGACACATTTTGAGGCTATACTTGTAATATAGGCAATCATTATGGGCATATTACAATTGTGGAGAGCCTGCTCACAAACAAACTTCAGCTTGTGCAATCGGTTGACGAGGGCTCCGCACTTGAAGACGCGAAGAGCTACGGAGAGACAGAGAGAGAAAGAAAGAGAGAAAGAGAGAGAGCAGGCCACTACAAGACCATCTCCATAGACGACACGTAGACCCAGAGGCGCAGGTGAAGGCGGTGTCATGGGCATCCTCGGGCGCGTGGCGTTCTTCTGCGCGCTCTTCACGCTCCAGTGCTGCGTCTCGGTGCTTGGCAATATCTCGCGCGACACGATCTTCCTGCGCAGCTACAAGGCCTCGAGCGTCGCGGCGCTCACACTGCTGCTCTCGTTCACGACCGCGTACGCGCTCACGAGCGCCAACCAGCTGCTCACCAAGCTCGCGAGCCAAAGCGCGCCCTCGAGCGTGCTCTACGCCATCTGCCCCGCGGGCCTCGCGCTCGGGCTCCTGGCGCTCGCAATTACGTCGCTCTGCATGCCGCTCCTGGCGCGCGGCATCTCGGTCACGATCTACATTTGGCTAGAGATCTCCGCCCAGCTGCTCAACCAACAGTTCTGGGACTTGTGCGCCAAGGCCTTCGATGTCTCACAGTCGAAAAAGTATTTCGGGTACGTGCCATGCTGCGATTTGATCGTGGGAGATTAGTCACATTGTCTATGTGGTATCGTGCTGAACTTATGCTTGTATGCTTGCTGCGCTACTATCGTCCAGGTTCATCACGTTTGGCACGACTTTTGGGAGCCTCATCGCGAGTTTTGTCGTGCTGCCGGCGCTGCAGAAGCGCTTGCTGCCGACCGAATACAACCTCATAATCGGCGCATTGCTGCAGATGCTCTTGGCCGGCGTGCTATATTTCACTGCGGAGATGTTCGCACCAACGACTGCAATCGGAGCATCAGTCAAGGCAAACAAGAGATCAAGCAGCAGCAGTGGCAATACGAAGAACAAAGACGGAAGCACCAAAGCTACAGGTGATCAAACACTGTCATCATCGTCCTCAGCGATCATCTCGGAGATCCAGGGACGCAATTACCTCAAACACATCTGCTTCTTCGACATGCTGGCGACGGTTGTGCGCGTGCTCGTGGACAACACGACGCTCTCGGTGCTCTCGCTCCAGCAGGAGGACGAAGTGAAGGCGTCGCTAACCAAGATCAATGCCGTGCAGAGCTTCCTTATGATCCCTATGCAGCTCGCATCAGGGCCGTTCTTCACGCGCTTTGGCGTCATGTACGGCATCAGTCTGCTCCCAGTCTCAGTTTTCCTCTTTGGAGCATCCACGTACGCGTCAAATGTAAGTGAGCTCTGCTGTTTATGGATCTCCCATATGGCAGACCAATCAACTAACAGGTATTGGCTTGTTTTTCGTAGTCGGTATACTCGCTTGTCTTCACACGTGCGCTGTACAACGCAGTCTCTCTGTCAATCTTCAACCCTGCACGCGAACTGCTGTGGTTGCCTTTCAAAGCAAGCGAGCGGTCGCGCTTCAAGAGCTTCGTTTGCGGTCCATTCCGGTCGCTTTCCAGAATCTTTGGTGCTATCCTGTCAATGTTCCTAACCGCAGAAATCGTCGCGCGGTTCCTCGGGGCATCGTCCATGAGGTACATGCTACATGCTGCTAGTGAACTGATTAGAGGTGCGCTGGGCTCAGCTTTACACGCCAAGATGTCTCACATGTGCGTTTTGTGTTTTTTTTTTTCACTACACAGTGTCATCATGACTACAGCTGCAGTCGCGTGGTTCGTTGATGCACTAGCGGCACGCCAGTCGTACGCTGCCGAGTTCTACTCGTCGCTGCGCCAAGGATACTTGGACCTGACGTCTCCGCTTGTTGACTTCACGCCAGATCAGGTGCGAAATTTCTTTCTGAGAATCACTACCAGAGTCCTATTTCTCTAACTGTGAGTCTGTGTCCGACCACAGATTTTGCTGGTGAAAGAAACACTCGTTGCTGGCGCCCAGAACCAAGTCAACTACGTTTTGAGCTCGCTCTCGCACGAACACATTGGCCTCTTTTCACAAGTACGTCTGCCTATCTATCTGCTTCACACACTTGATGAACCATCTGCCACACACAGACTTTAATTTGAAAATTGTATTGAGTAGGAGCTGCGCGCACTGTTCTACAAGAAGAATCATGATGGCGCTTCAGTCACCCCGTTGCATACCAAGTTGCGTTTGCTCAGCTTGCACACTGCTGCAAAGCGTCAATTCGTGCTTCATGCCCAAGAATCGTACTTCCTCCCGGATTCCAGTACGTTTCCCTCGGGGATCTTCAACACCATGGATTTGATGATGATGGTCAAAGACAAGTCACTGGCGGTGCCTCGTCAACTGAGAGTGGCAGCGATTCTCGCATCCGGCTACGAGAAGTTTAATGCTGATGCAGACAAGTGTTCTCAGATGCTGGGCAAGCTTGTTCAGAGCCTCGACGAAGACAAGTCGGTCGTTGTTTGTGCTGCTGTGGCGCATCTACGCCTATCAGATTGGATGGATGAGGAGGCGAACGTAGTTCTTCAGCGGCTGCTTCACGAAGAAAAGGTTTGTGCGCTCTGTATAATTAAG
>JAASFV010000945.1:0-12963 GCA_023334015.1 Globisporangium paddicum
CACGAGTGTGCCGCCAACAGTGCGCAATAGTTGTGCTCGTCACCCGCGCCCACGCCTCTTCGGCCCAACGCATTGCGACGAGAACGTCAACGCTGAAGAGTGCGTCAGCTGCCTTCTCCCTGCTCGCCTCCTCGATCGTCGGCAGGCTCTCCAGCACGTCGTCGAAGTGATCGACCACTAGCAATTCTTGATGCGGCTGATCTGCGCTTTGGACGCGCTGATAATCCCTGCGTCTTGAGGTTGCAAGCAGGATGTGGTGTTTGGTGGCAGCATGCACAACTCGATGTGCGAGAGCGGGGCGTCGAATCGGTGCGAGCTGACGTTGTCAACAAGCAGCAAAACGTGACGGTCCTCTGCGCGCATCTGCTCGTTGAAGCTGAGCAGTCACCGCTGGAAGACAGTGGTGGTCATCCATCCCTTCGGCGTGCTCTCATACTGCACGCCAAGCTGCGGCGGTGTCTGCTTCTTGAAGCAGCGTGGCTGCTTCACAGCGCCAACGAACAAGAGCGGCAGCTTCGTCGAGCCGGTGACGTTGCTGCAGACAGTGAAGGTGAGGCACTACCTCTGCTGCTTCCGGCCGGCGAAGCGCTCCGTTGAGATCGTACGCGTTGGCGCCGCGCAATAAAAGTACGCGCTTTCGTCCATGTTGAACACGTTGTGGCGTTCGTAGCCGCTCGTCACGTCCTGCAGCGCCACTCATCCTTGCTCGACTACCGCAGCCGACACGGACGACGCCTCCCCATGCGCGCGTTTGGACGAAAGGCGGTGACGACGCTGGAACTTGATCAGCCAGACGATCGAAAAGACAAGCGCATTCACCCAAGCTGCCTCGTCCGGCGTGGCTGTCGAGACGAGCTGTCGACGAATCTTGTCCGCCTTCGCTCGCAGTGTGGCGCCAGTGACAAGCGGCAGCCTGTGCCGCTCGCATAAACGCACCCAAGCCAGCAGCTGTTGTTCCAAAGCAGTAGACGAGACGCTGTGGACGGTCTTAGTCTCTGGATTGGTCGAGACGGCGACGTTTGTGGGACAGGAGAGCATGCGAAAGAGCGTCATGCGGCATGGCACGACTGGGAGTCGGAACGTCTTTTTTCCCCACTCAGCCAGCTCTTGCTGCGTTAGATCTGGATGTTGCTTGTGGTGCGCACGTAGTACACTTTTTTGCTCGTGCGTCATGCGCGCGCGCGTGGTCTTGCTCGCCATTACTCGGCGTTTGTTTTGATCCTCAAACGCGCGCGATTGTGAGTCACAAATAAGTCTGATAGTGAATAAAGTGAGTATATTTTGAGTATTTGTAAATCGATCGACTTGCGCAGGGTATTGATTTTGCGTGTGTAACTTATTGGGGATAGTGCCTGTATATATTTTTCAGTTATCTTCAATATGATTGGATAAAACCGTTTACTAATATTTTGTTTCTGCAAATAAAAATGCGTATTTATATTAAACACGTCAGTGATTGGCTATAAATCATCTGTATATGGGGAGCGCTTTAGCTCAAATTCCAATTCGACACGTCACGAGCTCAAGACAAGAGCAAGCGCGAGACGAGCATGGAGGTGGTGAAGCAGCAGGTGGAGGAGGTGAAGCGCCTATGGAAGAACAAGCGGCAGCTGGCGCACCAGGCGCTCAACCTGGCGGTGGTCGTGCTCACGGCGCTCATGATCTGGAAGGCGCTCATGATGTACACGCAGAGCGAGTCGCCCGTGGTCGTCGTGCTCAGCGGCAGCATGGAGCCGGCCTTCCAGCGCGGCGACATCCTCTACCTTGACAACAACGTACGCCATACGTGCCGATATCTGTAGATCTCCACATAAGTGCTGCTGCTGGCTGTGGACCTCATGACCTGTGCGTGTGTGCGTTTGTATTAGAAACCCAACCTCGAGATCGGCGACATCGTGGTCTACAAGGTGCGCGGCCGCGAGATCCCCATTGTGCACCGCGTGCTCGAGCTCCACCAGAGGTACGAATCTTACATGCGTGTACTGCTTTGAAAAAACAGATGTACTTGCTTAACACTGTGGATGATGTGTGCGGCTAGTGCGACTGACGGGAAGGACGTGTACTTGACCAAGGGCGACAACAACAACGTGGACGACCGGTACGCTCGCCCTCAATGCATTAGCTGTATACCTGTTTGTACTATGACAAAATGGACACTGATGTGCATTTAATTATCAACAGGGGACTCTATGCGCAGGGCCAGTCGTGGCTTGAGCGTGAAGACATTGTCGGCGTCGCACGCGCGTACGTACATATATATTTATTTTATCATCATGCAAAGCCAAGTTCTCTAGGTGTTAATTATTTTCTATGGACGTGTTCTTGCGTCTGTTAAGCTCGGTGCCTTACGTTGGGATGCTCACGATTCTGCTGAACGACTACCCGATGCTCAAGTACGTGCTCGTGGGCGGCATGGGACTCCTGGTCTTCACGCAGCGCGAATAAATCAACAGACACCGTCAGGCTCGCAGCCACCTCAGTTTATCAGCATTAACGGCAATTTAGATCCAAGCAAGTGAGTGGAACACTGGTGCACTGACCATGTTCATGAGCGCTATCTAAAACTACATTGGAAGGCGAGCCAAGTCCGCAACACTTCTTGTCCACAGGTATTGCTGCTGCTCTGCTTCGTTGGCTCGCTTGGAGAAATAAAAAATATTAAACACGTCGCAGGAGGCTGAACACAACGGGTGGCTCCAGTCATTTCGCCCCAGTAGCGCCCTCCTGCGCATCATAAATATCGGGGACGGTGATGTGGTCCGGCTCACGGCCGCTCTCGTGGCGCTCCCAGGCCAGCGTCAACCCCATCTCGAGGTTCCGGACCCAGCGCTGCGTGTCAAAGAGCGGACAGTGCAGCCGGTCGTCCTCGAGCCGTCTTCGGACCTCCCATAGCTTGTCAATGTCGCTCGCGAGCGCAACCGCGAGCTCCTCGTACTCTTCCAGCGACTGCGTGATGAGCTCGTCCATGTGCGCAGCTTTCAGCAGGCTCGAGGCCACGCGGCAGGCCATGCGATCCTTAGCCATCGTGACCATGGGCGTGCCGCCCCAGAGGATGTCGCAGCCCGTTGTGTGCGCGTTGCACTCGGGCGTGTCCAGGAACAGGTCTGCGAGGTAGCCGCGTTTCAGGTGCTCATCCTTAGGGGCCACGTCTGTGAAGTGCAGGCGGTGACTCTTGACGCCGCGGCCCGCAGCCTCGGCACGGATGTTGGCCTCGGCGATAGGTGGGAACCGCAGCAGCCACAGGATCGAGTTCGGTACGCGCTTGAGGATGTTCATCCACGTCGTGAAAGTCTCCGGATCGATCTTGTAGACCTGGTTGAAGTTGCAGAAGACGAACTGGTCCTCGGGCACGCCGTAGTGCGCGCGCGTGGGGCACTTGGTCGCGTCCAGCACGTCGCGCGCGGACTGGCGGTGGTCGTTCACAAAGTACGAGTGCGGCATGTTGATGATCTTCTCCGTGAAGAACCGGCGGTGGCTCTTGGGCACGACGACCACGTCGCCGACCATGTACTGGATGTAGTCCGCGCCGAGCGTGCCGCAGAAGCCCATGTAGCTCACCTGGATCGGCGCCGGCTTGAGCGCAAAGATCTCGTTGCGCGCGCCCTTCGTGTATCCGTTCAGGTTGATGAGGATGTGGATCCCATCGGCATGGATGAGCCGCGCCGCGTCGCCGTTGCTGACGAGACTAATGTCCTTGAAATGCTCCACCTCGCTCATGATCTTGCGGCGCCAGATGGACCCGTCGTCCGGTGTCGTCGCGTAGCAAAAGACCTCGAACTTGCTCTTGGCGTGCATGCCAAAGACGCTCTGCATCAGGTGCGCGAGCGGGTGGTTGCCCAGATCCGACGACACGTAACCGATGCGCAGCCGCTCGTGACTCTTCTTGCTCTTGTACCGCAGCAGCGGCAGCTCGACGAGGCTCACGTTGAGCTTGGCGCGCTCCGCGTACCGGCGCGAGATGTCGAGGAAACGCTGCATGGACAACGGGTACACGAGCGCATGGAACGGCTGCACGGACGGCAGCACCTTGTCCACGGCGAGCTGCGCGTCCAGGAACACGCCGAGTTTCTCGAAATCCGCGTCTCGGGAACCCCAGTCGCAGATGAAGAGCATCGAGTGGACGTAGTTCGCGAACGCGTCCGGGAAGTTCGGGCGCAGCGAGATTGCCTTGCGGTAGCACGTGATCGCGTCGTCGAGGCGGCCGCCGTCCTTGTACGCGCTCGCGAGGTTGCTATACGCGTCGGGGAAGTGCGGCTTGAGCCGGATCGCCGTGCTGTAGCACTGGATCGCGTCGTCAAGGCGCGCGAGGTCCTTGTACACGTTACCCATGTTGCTATACGCGTCCGCGAAGGTACGGTCGATCGCGATGGCCTCCTGATAGTGCGCGAGCGCCTGGTCGAGCTTGCCCTGCTCCTTGAGCACGCTGCCGAGGTTGCTGTGCGCGGCCGCAAAGTTCGGCAGCAACCTCGCGGCCGTCGTGTAGCAGTGGATCGCCTCCTTGACCATGCCCTTGTCCTTGAGCGCGTTGCCGAGGTTGTTATACGCGTGTGGATGGTCGGGCTTGAGGCGCAGCGCGGTCCGGTAGCAATTGATCGCCTGCTCGAGCTGGCCCATTTCGCGGAGCGCGTTACCGAGATTGTTGTACGCGTCGGGGAAGTTTGGCTCGAGCTGGATCGCGTGCCGGAATGTCTGCACGGCGAGCTCGAGTTGGCCGGCGTCGTAGTACGAGCTCGCGAGGTTCCCATAGGCGATCGCGAAGTCAGGCCGGATCGCGAGCGCGCGCTTGTACGCGCGGATCGCATCCTGCACGCGCCCGCTTTCCTTCAGCACGTTGCCCAGATTACTATGTGCGTCTGCAAAGTCGGGCGCGAGTCTGATGGCCTCCTGGTAGTGGTCGATGGCGAGCTCGAGCTGGCCGTCGTCCTTGAAGACGCCCGCCAGGTTGCTCCAGGCGATCGCGAAGCCCGGGCGCACGCGGATGGCCTCGGCGTAGCAGCGCTTGGCGTCCTCGAGGCGGCCCTGGACCTTGTACAGGTTGCCCAGGTTGCTGTGCGCGTCCACGAGCGACGGGTCGAGCACGAGCGCCATCTTGTACGTCTCGATGGCCTCGTGGGTCTGCCCAAGCTGCATGTACGAGCTCGCGAGGTTGTTGTACGCGTCGCTGAAGCGCGGGTGGAGCTTGATGGCCTTGATGTAGAACTGAACTGCGCCCGTGAGGTCGCCGAGCTCCTTGAGCGCGTTGCCCAGGTTGCCGTAGGCCTCAGCGAAGTTTGGGTCCACGCGCAGGCACTGCTGGTTGAAGAAGATTGACTCGGAGAAGTGGCCGAGCTGGAAGTGCAGCGCGCCCAGCAGCAGCAGGTTGTCCGTGCGGAACGCGTCCGACTCGTACAGCTGCTCGCACACGCGCAGCGCCTCGCGATAGTAGCCGAGCTGGTACTGCTCGTGCGCGAGCTGGAACAGGTCTAATAACACAGTACATCCACACAGTTAGTACGCGTACGCAAATGACAATGTACTGAGGTTGGGGAATGTACGCGTACACGCGAAGCGCTGGTCGGACGCGTCCAGGGCCGGGTCCGCGGCCGTCATGGCCATGGCCATCCCTGCGGCCGCAAATGGGCTAGCGTGCATACTGTTGTGGATGCGGATCGGATTGTGGACGCTGCGGTCGTCGTGCGGCCACCACTGGATTGCGGATGGTCCTGCGACTGGTGCCAGCGGATGGCGCGAGAGGAACGCGGTGGGCGCCGAATGATACTGGGACTGACTGGGGTCACCCATGGGCACCTTTCTGCCACAACCCACTGCGCAACAATGGTCGTTCTATTTGTGTCGGTTGGTCCGCGACACGGCGGTGTGGTCTGGGAAAAGTAGCGCTTGTTGTGGCTGCTGGTGCTTGCGGCTGATAACGCTCGATCACGCAAGGCTCACTTGTTTTTTTGCTTGTTTGTTGACACTTGCGCGCTCGCTTGCTTGCTTGCTGGGTTGTTTGTGTGTGTGCGCGCATGTTGTGTGCGTTGCGAGATGTGGATGCAAGTCCGTGTGTGTGTGTGGGAAAAGAGGGAGAGGGGACAGCCGTGGGCCCTTCAAGACAACGCGTGTAGCATGTCGTCACGTCCTCTCATCACGGAGACAGAGACACCGACTCCTGCTTGTGCTCGATCAGCATGTGGACTTGCTTCGAATTTTATTTAGAGGGTGGTTGCACACACGCAAATATGGGTTAGGTGTGTGTGTTAGGATCTGCGACATGTGTAGGGCTGCAAATGCTGCGCCAACTGGAGCAGGCGCATTTTGCAGCAGCATTTGCAGAGCGCAAATGCTGCACAAGCAAGCGATGCAAACAAATCCCCTTTGCGCTCATACTGTGCATGTTGATTGCTTGCTTGCTTGTTTGCTTGCACGAGGTAGCAAACACAGCTTGCAAGCGAAACTCGTGTGGAATTTCGAACCTTGCTGATACGTTCGTCTATGACAGCAGCTCTCAAGCAAACCAAAATGAAGAATAAGCTTGAGCAGGTATGCACTGCATTAAGATCAGCAACAACGCCGTCCAGCAACAAGGTCACCTTCTTGCTGGACGGCGACCTCTTCGACATGTGCGAGTTGAGCTGCGCATGTTTGCAAGCACGCTTTGATCACTTCCAATTGGTTGAAAACATTTACAGTTTCAGCCAATAGCATACACTTTCCTACAAAATCCTCCTTCCATTGGCTAAAACCATTCTACATTTCAGCCACTCATATCCCTCTTTTCAGCAGCTCCAATGAAAAAAAAGGCAACAACAGAATCAGCACCAAGAGCTCATGAGCATGCTACGCCACGGGATGCAGCGTCTCGCCTGCCTGCGTCCGCAGGCCACGCAGACGCGGTCGCTCCTGACGATCAAGAAGTCGCCGATCCTGGCCAAGAAGCCCGCCAATGCGTACCCCAAGAAGCAGCCCAAGCCTATCGCGTCAGTGGACGCCGCGACCACCACTGACGAGCCGCAGCCGCCGAGCGAGCGCAAGACCGCGCGGCTCGCCAAGCGCATCGCCATGTCGGGCCTCTGCTCGCGCCGTGAGGCCGAGAAGTACATCGAGTCCCACGACGTGCTCGTGAACGGTGTGGTCGTGACCGACATGGCCACGGTCGTGGACGTCAAGCGCGACGTCGTCACGGTGGCAGGCCGCGCGCTCTCGGCCGTCGAGAAGCTCAAAGTCTGGATGGCTCACAAGCTCCCAGGGGTATGCTTATGTCTGCTTGTCTGCTTGTATGTTGTTGTAATTTATTATTGGACTAATTATGTATTTATTAACTGTGTATTGAACATTGTAGGAGCTCGTGACGACCAGCGACCCAGAGGGCCGGCCGACGATCTTTGATCGCCTCAAGGTCATGGGCCTCACGCAGCACATCATGCCCGTCGTACGTACCCCACTTATTCGATATATGGATATTCGCTGGCAATGTGTAGACTCATAAATATTTATTTATTTATTCATTTATTTTATTTGTTTAGGGCCGCCTGGACTTCAACACGGAGGGCCTGCTGCTGTTCACAAACGACGGCGACTACGCACGCGAGCTGGAGCACCCGAAGAACGAGGTTACACGCGTGTACCGCGCTCAGGTGCGCGGCAACGTGTCCGAGTCCAAGGTGCTCGAGCTCGCACGCGGGCCGCTCATCGATGGCGTCAAGTACCGCCCCATCGATGTCACAGTCCAGTCCACGGACAAGAAGGACTCGTGGCTCCAGGTCAAGCTCGCCGAGGGCAAGGTGCGCTTGCTTAAATTTATATTGATGCCGTGTGATTTATTCTTTCAACAGAGCTAGATGAAACGAGAGGACTCACGCTGATGTATATTTGGTTATTTATTTTATTTATTGTAGAACCGCGAGGTGCGCAAGGCGCTCGCGCACATCCGCCTCGTGGTGAAGCGCCTCATCCGCGTGCAGTACGGCCCGTACCGCCTCGCTGATCTCCCCAAGGGCGCTGTGCTCGAGGCGAAGCCCAAGAAACTCAACGAACGCGCTAAGAAGCCCGTGCCAACGAGGTTCGTCTCTTGAATGATTATGATCAGCATGTATGTATGGAGCACTAATGGCATGCTTGTCTATGAATTCTGTTGATGTTGATATATAGATAACCAATTTCAAGCAACGCGGATATTTGGATTGCAGGAATATTCTTCTCTCTCTTTAAAATTCTCTCTCGTTGGCGTCACACAGGTATGAACTACGTATAGTAAATAATTGACTGGCTATACACATACCTACAGCTCAAAGGACTCGCGCTCGAGACTCGTGCCTTCCGCGTTGCTCGTGAACCGGGCCTGCTCGGCCGGCGACTCGATGGGCTTGTACCAGGTCTTGCCGCCGTTCGGGCCCATGCTGAGCTGAGCCTGCTGGCCGGGCGTGGTCTCCGTCAGGTCGTGGTTCACGAAGGACACCGTGTCCCCCTCCGAGTCGTAGGCCGAGGCCGACGACGTGCGCGAGAAGCGATTCATCTTGAGGTTGGTCGTGATCCGCGGCTGGCTGTCGCTTGAGGGCTCAGACGTGTACGAGTTGCTCCGGTCGAGCGAGATTTCCGACTCGCCGCGGATACTGAAGCCGCTGCTGCCCACCGAGTTGTCCGTGTACCGCAGCGAGTCCGTGTACCGCAGCGTGCTGTCGTTGTTGTCGATGTCGATCGTGAAGCTCGGCTGGCTCGAGCCTGTGGGGGACGTGGCTGACGTCGCAGTGCCGCTGCGCGTGCGCCGGTTGAAGTCCTGGAGTCGGCTCTGGTTGGCCGACGCGCGGTAGTTGGCCGGCATCTCGGGGCTCGTGACCGCGTACTTTGGGAGTCCGCTGTCCGTCGTGGGCAGGCCGCCGTAGCCCGCCGTGTTGATGCTCATCATCATCGGGTTCTTGCTGCTGTCGAGGAGCTGGCCCGAGGCGCGGTCGATGCCCGCGATCGACGGGTGGAAGCCTTGGTTGAGGTGGTTGTTGGCGGCCAGGATCGGGACGGGCGTGACCATGTCGTCCGAGTCGCTGCGGTCGCGGCCGCGGCGTCTGCAGCACAGCACGAGCATGCTCACGGCACTGAGCACCGCGACCCCGGCGATCACGGCCATGAGGATCGTGCGGCTGTTGGAGCTGTCAGTGCTGCTCTTGGTGTTCACTTCGTCGGACGACGAGGAGCTGTCGCTCTTCGCGGTAGAGCTCGGAGTCGGAGTTTTTGTGGATGGAGCCTTGGTGTCGGTGTCAATGTCGGCATCGGACGAGGGCGTATGGGTCGTGGGCTCTGGGGAAGACGTGGGCGCTTCTGTCGGCGCCTTGGTCTTCTTGGTGGGTTCAGGCGTAAGGCCCGCGCTATTGTTGCTGCCGTTGCCGGATTTGGAGCTCTCTGCTGTCGGCTTTGGCGTCGGCGTCACCGTCGGCGTCTCGGACGGACTCGGAGCTGGCGTCGCAGGCGGCGCGGGAGTCGAAGTTGGCGCGGCGGTGCTCGGAGCTGGACTCGGCGTGGCCGCAGGGCTCGGAGCAGGCGTGCCCGGTGCAGGCGTCGGCGCTGGCGCTGGCGCAGGCGCTGGTGCAGGCGCAGGTGCAGGCGTCACCGGTGCGGGGGTCGCTGGCGCGGGGGTCACTGGAGTCGGCGTCCCCGGCGATACTGTCGCGTCTTGTGCGAGCACTGTACCAAGACACAGCAAGCAATGGACTGTCAGTCGCTGGTAATACAGACTTCACATGCATGTGTGCATGGCATGTTCATTACCTGCGTGGTGGCTCAGCGCGAGCGCGAGGCAGACGCAGAGCAGCATCCAGAGCGTCCGTGCTTCGCATCTCCGGCGGCCGGCGGTCGGTCTCTTCCCTGGCAGCGACACGATGGACGGCGGCATGGTCGTCAGCAGCTCTCTGTTCCGGTTATAAGAATGTGCGCTCGTGCTCGTACTCGTAGCTGCCGGGCCGTAGCTGCTGGGCCTGTGCGCGAATGAAGGAATTAAAAATACATACAGAGAGGGGGATGTGTGGTCCGCGAATGCAGAGGCGCAGCATGTTGGATGGAGACAGTCGAGCGCTTTGACGATGGATGAGCTTCTGGTCCCATGATGCAGAATCGGGAGCGCTATTGTTGGTCGTTCGGGCAAAACCAGGTGGCGAACTGAACAAAAAGTGGTCCCTCCTCTGGTCGTTCAATTACCTTTTTATTATCTAAATATCCTGTATACAATGGTGTGTTTTCCCATTACGACTGTAGAAAACCTTTTTATATATGGTTATATGTGGATAAAGTAGACATACTTGATATAAGAGGTGTCAAGTGGAGTACGTTGAAGTGTTGAATTAGGAGCCCCGATTCTGCCACATCTGTGAAGCAAAGGGCGTGTGGCTTTTACATTTTTCAATTCCAACTGTGAAAGAGAAAATGACTTGGGAGAATTGGAAAGTGGCAAGTGAGCCAGTGTATCTGTTCGCCACTTCGGACCCATGTCTCTACGTTCGGCCACATCGCTTTGCGTGGTTCAAAAGCGCTCTGGAGCCTGCTTGTGGATTTGTTCAGACGTTATGAGCTGGATGCAGGAGCAGCTTTAAGTGGATCGGAAGGGAGAGTGTTGTTGGTTGTCACGTCGGCTGAATACACGTCGGTTTAATACTTGAATCGTGCGAGCCACATCCAACATCTCGTCTTGTACAAGCAGCTACTAGTTAAAAATCACCATGACTTTAATGGTAGCCCAGCTGAAATTGGATCTGGCTGGCGCGACGTTATATTTGTTATGATGTCATGATCGAGTAACATTATAAAGACTTTAATATATTGCTGCGACCTTCAAACAACATGCGGCGACTTTTTTTTTTGGCTTCTGTGCAAGTGATTACGCAATTTATTTATTGAATGCATAATACACAAAACATACATACAGTGGTGGCAGGAAATATAAGACCACCTCGTTTTTTTACAATTAACACGCCATGTCATTTATTTTTACGGGTGTAAATACGTGTTCGGGCTCGCCTTTTAAAGATCAATCGTTTGGCGATCTCCATTTTCAGATCCGAGCATTTCCCATGTCACAATAAAAATTACGCCTCAAGCCTCTGGAAGGAGATATAAGACCACTCAGCTCCAAGCGTCCGATACTACCCCCAAGTGCGTTGTTTCTGTCTTCGGTGGCGTTTTATATGTAAATGATATGGCTGATTACCATGTGTGCGATTTTCAGAGCGGGAGGAGAAGAAACCAGATACCACAGGGCCGAGCACTTTCGGACTTCGAGAAGGGTCAGATATCGGCTATTAGTGCGGCTGGCACGAGCCAGAGAGCGATCACGCGCGCGATTGAGCGGTCCAAGGCCGCTGTCCATGCGTACTCGCGCAACCTAGAAGTCTACAACGCCACGCGGCGCCCAGGACAACCCTCTGCACTGACCCCAGCCACCCTCCGTCGCATCATCCGAGTTGCTCAGACCAGCCGCTACAGCTCGTCGCAGCTCGTCCACTCGTTCAACCTGCCTAACTTTGCTCACTCCGTGCGTGGCGTTCTTACACGAGAAGATACACTACGTGAAGCGCAAGAGCAGCCCAGTGTTGAAGAAAGCGCACAAGCTGCCTCGCCTCGAGTGGTCTCTAGCCTCAGCGACCCTCGGGGCCGGCTGGGAGTCGGTGACCTTCTCGGACGAGAAGAAGTTCAACTTCGACGGCTCCAACGCTCTTCAGTACTACTGGCACGATCTCCGTCGCGAGGAACAAGTCTTCTCGAGGCGACAGGCAGGCAGCGGGTCGGTGATGGTGTGGAGCGCGTTTTCAGCGAAAGGAAAGTCTCGTTTGGCTGTCCTGCATAGCAAGCAGAAGATCAATGCATATGTAGCACGCTCGAGGAGAACCTGCTTCCGTTCGCGCAGCTGGAGCATCCAAGTGGGTATATCTACCAGCAAGACAACGCCTCCATCCACCGCTCGCGGTACACCATGAGCTGGTTTGCCGAAGAGATGTGACTGTCATGAACTGGCCAGCACTATCTCCAGACCTCAATCCGATCGAGAACGTATGAGGCATGCTCGCTCGTCGCGTTTACCAAGGCGGAAGGCAGTTCGCGAACAAGCAGGAGCTACAACCGGTGATTCTCCAAGCCTGAGACGAGATCGAGTCTGACTACATTGAGCGACTTGTCTGATCGATGAGCAACTGATGCACAAATCTTTTAGAGCTCAAGGGGAGGACTTTAACTTGCTTGTTAGCAAGGCAAAAGGGAGACTGTTTATTTAGGCCCCGAGGGCGGCCCCGAAAGTGGGCGCAAATTACTAGAGCTTTGTATACTATAGCTAGGCCTAAATAAATGTATTTTCACTGGCTATCCGAGCTCAGTGTATCTGATTGGCTACTTATTCGTAATAATAGCCAATGACAAGGCCGCATCATTGCTGGCCATAATTGTTTATAAAGTACGCATCTGGCCCCTGGTAGGGTGGCCAGTGCGAACCTATACTAAGTTCGGTCTTAAAGATACTGCACAAACAGTAGTTTGGCAGAGTGGTTACTGCGGTGTAACTCACTCGTGTACCCCGTTACAGATATTGTCGTCTGCATCCGTGTCGCTGCTACCATCTTGATTGTACACTCCTTTACCGCCAGTATAAGCTTCTGGGCCGCTTTCATCTGCATACAAAAACCCACACACAAAGCTGAAAACCAATCGGGCAGCACCCAACGTACGCCAGTCAACGTACGTTCAGACCCGGACTCATCTATGTAGCGTGGCTTCTGCACAACACGCCGGACACCTTTTTCCTGGTCGCTGACGCTTTGATATTGCTCTTTGTGAGCCTGCCTTGATCTTGCGTGCTTCCATTCGCTCCTTCGGACTTGTCCTTGACTGTCTTCTCGTGCGGTGCCATATTATACAGTACATGCACGTGAGCACGCATCAGTAGAGATAACACGTCGTTGAATGGGCTCTGCGTACATACAGTGTAAATTCTGGGGAGGGGGGGGGGGGGGGGGG